>VMDO01009874.1:0-74678 GCA_007922755.1 Pedetes capensis
AGAGGCAGAGGCTAGAGGGAGGGCTGTTTTAATTGTCTAGATGTGAGGCAGTTAGGGCCTAAACCAGAATAGTGAAAGATTCAGGAAACACCATGAGAAAGGAGAGGAGGAAAGGAGAGAAGAATGGAAAGAAGACTTGCTAATTGTAGGAGAGGAGGTGTTACAAATAGCTCTAAGAAGTTTGGATGTTAAGGAAAAAGATATTTTTGCAGGGTATAATTTATGAGTTCTATTATAGAAATAAGTTGAACTTTAAGTGAAAGGTTATCAAAATGGAAATAACCATCAGGACATTAGAATTGCAGAACTGAACCTAAAGAGAGAGAAGTAAATGGGGTTAGAAATAAGCATCTGGAAGTTATATCCTTGTAAGAACAAAAGCAATAAGTATAGGAAATAATAGGAAGTGACAACCAGAGAACCAAGGACTGAACCATGGAAAAAAGTTCACAATTAAAGAGTAGGGATACGAGAAAAGAAAACACGGAACAACAGAGATCGAAGGGATTATATTTCCATAAAATTACTTTTTTTTTTTGTGGTACTGGAGGGCTAAACCCAGGGCCTCATGCATATTTTGCAAGCGGTCTACCACTGAGCTGCACTCCTAGTCCCTTTTTTATTTTTTATCTTAAGACAGGGTCTCACTAAATTACACAGGCTGTCTCTGGCCTTGAACTCGCAATCCTCTTGCTTCTTCCTCCCAGGGCGCTGGGATTACAGGTGTGCACCACCGCTCCAGGTTCAAAATTACATTTTTAGTAAAATTGTGTTAAAAAACATAAGCAATCAGGTTGAAGTTACAGTGACACACTTTGCACCAATACCTTATGAATTGATTTTTAAAATACCAGCAAATATTAAGTTTGTTCTGGTTCATGTAGCTACAATTATAAGGCTAGTATCTTCACTTTATAATTCTACATGAGAAGGTCTATGTATCAGTAAGTTAAGGATGATATGTGCTCTATATGAAAGCTCCTTCAAAGTGATGGAGTACACTGTTAAATGTCAGGTAGGTTAGTATCCTTTTACCCTCAAGATGTAAAAAGAGTTGCTGAATTAGTTGATCATAAAAGAGAATTAAGAGACTTGAATTTTAATCTTTGTTCAGGTTTTGACTGTGAATCCTTAGGCAAGTTAATTCATTTTTCTTAATATTACATTTAGATGATTCTCAGAGGCTTCTAGTTTTTACAGGCCGACAGAAGAAAGATTTGGAAGATGTCATCAAAGATTTGTGGTTCATCACAGCTGAACTTACAACCTTGACTTCCAAATGGCAGCTTTACCTTATTCATAGAAATGATCTTGAGCCCAACCTTTTTTATATCCTCAAGGAGAGCAGTAACTTTTGTTAGTTAAGAGCTATAATCAATTTTCTACTGTTTGTTGGAATCCTCTTCTGTTCTATAGTAATAATTTATACATACTTTTATTTGGTATATACCAGTAGGATGATGTTCTACCAATTGCTCCTTTGTTTTAGTTTATACAATAGGGTTTCCTTCTTGTGCCCTCACCAATGAAAAAAATGACACTGTTTTAGAAGACATATTGAAATGAAAAACACAAATGCTCCCCATTTAGTGTCTGCATTTAAACACACGGTTTAAACTAGTGAAATGAAATCTGATTTTTCTGAAGCTGTATGTCTGATGTGATTTTCAACAATTTAAAATATATAATTAACATACAAGTGTGCACATCTTAAACACTGATACTTCATTCATCTGCTTGTTTATATCTTCTTTGAGGTCAACGATCATCTTTAAAACTAGATTTTTTGAATTCTTTGACATTTGAATCATTTCAGGATCTTTGGATTCATTTATTGAGGAGTCATGATCTTTTGAAAGAGTCAGGTTTTTTTCACGTTTCTTCTGTTTCTGATTTGCACATCTGTTGGGATGGATATTCCCTCTAGTTTTATTTGGGGATATTCTTATTGAGAAGTTTCTCTTGTGGGTTTGATCTCCAGTACCTCTCAAAAGAGGAAAAATACACCACTCTTATCAGCCACACTAAGTCAAATATATCGATAGAATTAAAGTCAATGAAAGTCAAATACTATACCACCACTGAAAATAAAAAAGAAAATGGCAGAAATAATGTAGAGTAAGCTATGAAGCTAAAAATTAATTAAGGGAAAAGTAAAAATAATAAATGAATGAGATAAAGGAAGGGAGCAGGGAAAAAGAAAAAAGAATCAAGGTTAAAGAAGGGATGAAGAAGAAAAAAGAATGTTAGGAAGAGAGAGAAAAGAGAAAGATTATACAATAAAGAAAAAATACATACATAAAATTAGATAAATATAAGAGAAATAAAAATAAAAACATGTTTTAAAAACAAAACATAGGAAAATATTACTAGAAGTATAGTAAAAAGGATAAGAAAACAGAAAGGAGGAAAAGTTTTTTAAACGATAAAATATTGGATCAGCTTCTTCTCTGGATTCTCTTCCAGGAAGAAGAGTGGTCAGAAGAAGTTGAGTCTCTTGTCTGCCCTACCACTCAGGATACTGTTGAGCCCATCAGGGACATATTCCCATTAGGAGCTTCCTTTCTTTGTGCACCAGGAGCTGCTGCTGGCCACACTGATCTTTGTAGCCTATGGGAAAAGCAGTTTCTCACTTGCTTCAGAGACTCTCCAATTTGTACATCCAGCAGTGGCTTATGTCCAAGCCAAACGAGTGCCCAAAAAGTGTTGGAGAGTAAGGGAAGTAAACAGATCACTGAGATCTGTACTGGAGGACTGATCTCATTGCTTTCAGATACTACCCAGCAGTCAACACCCAGTGGCAGTGAAGAGGCTATAGGAATTGAGTGATCCACTGGACCTGAGCTTCAGAGTTCTTAGTTCCACCAACAGCAAACCATGCAGCAGAGAGGCAGGTCCAGAGGCTGAGCAGCTCACTGACCATGGGCTCAAGGCTATCAATCTCTGTAGTCATTCTCAGGTGATGGGGTCTGTTCATTGCCACAGAAGGTGGGACCACCAACCACCATGCCCATAACAACCCAACCCTCCTGCTGCCAGAACTTCTCAGTGTGTCTGCGTCCAGCCCTCCTCTTTTTCATGACTGCCTCTTGTGCCTATATCCCATCCAGACACCATAGCAGAGTGTCCCCAGGCTCCCTGATTTGTTATTGTTCATTTTTTCAGGTCCTCAGAGTATCTCAGTCTCAAACGATAAGCTCCCTCTCAAGATAGTGCCTGGCTTTAGCTCTCCACCATATGGGAGCAACAAGATGAATCTCTTTTCAAATGCTGAGCTGTTATGCAGAAGGGGTCACTGTCACACCAAATCTGTCAAGTGAATTTAAGGCTTCTGAGAACTGTGGGCCTGTCCTGTGGCTAGGACTACCAGTCTGTTTTCACCAGAGCCACCTGCTTTACCTTGTAGATGAGGCTTCACCTTCCCCTCCCACTGTTGAGAAGCCAGCTGAGGCTAGAGCTGTGGGCTGTTTCTTCCTTTTTGCTACATAGCCTTTCATTTTTCCATGCTTTTCAGCTGTTCAGTCGATGAGGGTAGTAAGTTTAAGGCCAGAGGCAGCCTACACAACTTAACAAGCCCCTATCTCAAAATAAAAAGTAAAAAAGAATCTGGGGTGCAGCTCTGTGGTAGAGTGCTTTCTTAGCATACAAGGAAGGCCCTGGATTTAACTCCCAATACCCCTCCAAAATTTGAGTGTCTGGTAAGGGCCCATTTTCCAGTTCATAGTTGGTAACTTCTCACTGTGTCTTTACTTGGTACAAGGGATGAGTACATTCTCTGTGACCCCTTTTATATGGGTATTAAAATACCATTTATGATAGTTCTGCCTTGAGACTTAATCACCTCCCAATGTCCCCAGCTCCTAACACCATTTGCTTGGTGGTTAAGATTTTAACGTATGAATTGCAGCAACATTTAGACCAAAGCATTCGGGCTTCCATAACATAGTACCACAGACTGGGTGCTTAAAATGAAAATTTATTGTCTCATAATTCTAGAGTCTACAAATCTGACATTAAGTTTCCATCAGGGCCTGCTCCCTCTGAAACTCCAGGTAGAAGCCTTCCTTGTTTTCTGGTGGTAGCTGTTACTCCTTGGCATTCCTTGGCTTACATCTTTCCAGTTTCTGCCTCAGTAGTAACATATCAGATTGCTTATAAGGATACCAGCCATATTGGATTTAGTGCGCACCCTACTCCTGTATGCTCCATCTTAACCAATTACATCTATAGTGACTCTTTTCCCAATAAGGTCCCAATTTGAGGTACTAGGAGTGAAGATTTCAACTTATCTTTTGGAGGGACACAATTCAATCTATAACTCAGGAGAAAGTCAAAACCACTCTTAGTTTTTCAGCTAAGGGCTTATAGAGTGTTGCCACTAGCTACATAGGAATAAGCACAAATGAAATAGAGGAGGAGTTTGGTTACCTAAGGGACACACATTGTTGTTAGGTGCTGTTGAGTCAGTATCCAACTCAGAACAACCCTAAGTACAACAGGCAAAACAGTACTATTACTGCTTCTCTGCCATCCATAGGGTTTCAATGGCTGATTGTTATTTGGGAGTGGGTTGCCGGATACTTCTCCCAAGCCTACAGCACCTGGTGTTCCCCAGGGGTCTCCCATCCAAGTACTAACCAGGCCCGACCCTGCTTAGCTTCCAAGACCTGATGGGATCAGATGCCACAGTGGTATGGCTGCAGGCCAAGGGACACATATAGGAAGAATCATTTTAGCAGTCAGTTCTAAAGGTCTGAATAGAAGCAAGCTGTTAACAACCTAAAACCAGCACAGTGATTGACTTCATCTTTCTATTGTTTAGAACACGAGATGATTGCTAATAAAATAGTTTGTTTCACAGCAGCTGTTATCATTCTGGCAGGTGGAATATGTCTATTATGAGCTATTATCCAGTCATTCCCATTAATTTTAGGACTAACAAGAAAGAAATGTTCATTACCAATTGTATCAGTTTAACAAACACCTAAATCACTAATACAATAGCTCAAAAAAGTCACGTTTTCTTAAGACTAATATTATGTGTAAATATAGTTTCAATACACAAGAAAAATGTGTATTACACAAGAAAAATGTGTATTCACAAGAAAAATGGATATGATAAGCTGAGTGGAATTTACCTTATTAGGCATTCAGATGTACATTCTTTATTTTTTATTTACCTTTATTAACTCATATTGTACATATTAATGGGGTTCCATATAATATTTCTATAGATACATACAGAGTTCACTGATCATATAAGCCACCCTACTTCTGCCCTCCCCTCACCCTGCCCCACCCAGCACCCTTCCCAATTCCTAGTCATCACTCTTCTACTTTCAGGTCAACGTCAACATCCTCAATATGGAACAAACAATATATTCCCTTCTTTGTTATTGTTTCACTACTGGGGGGTTGAATCCAGAGCCTCGCACATGCTAGGCAAGTGCTCTACCATTGAGCTGTACCCACAGCCCCTTTTTTGTTTTTTATTGTGGAACAGGATGTCACTGTTTTGCAGACTGCCTCTGGCCTTAAATTTGTGCTCCTCTTGCCTCAGCTTCCCTAGTAGCTGGGATTACAGGTGTGTGCTATGGCACTCAGCAATATATTCTCTTTTAAAGATAGTCCTCAACTGGTTTACTCTCTGAAAATAGAGTTAACATCTTCATTATATGAATAAACAAAATGCAGTTAACTATTGTCAGAATTAATTTGATTTATTTGTTTTGTTTTGTTTATTATTATTATTTTATTTTTACAGTACTCGAGGTTGAACCCAGGGCCTTGTGCTTGCATGCTTTCCAAGTGCTGTACCACTGAGCTGCACACCTAGCCCATTTTTTAAATTTTTTTGAGACAGGGTCTTGCTAAATTACAAAGACTACCTCTGTTCTCAAACTTGCAATCCTACTGCCTCCACCTCCCAAACCACTGGGATTACAGGTGTGCACCACCATGCCTCGCTAATTTGATACTTTTAAGAATTTTGTAATTTCAAATATTTCTAATATTTGATTTAGAAAATATAGTCATACATGCAAGTGGAAGAGAGGCCTTTGGTAGGGGACTGGTATGGAGGGAGGAAGTGCACAAAAGGGTAAGGGGGAACTTATCTGTGCAGTGTACAATGAAATGCTTATATGGAAATGTCACAATGAAATGCATGTCAGAATGAATCACATTAAGTTGTACACTAAAATTTTCCAATAAAAAATAAAATAAAATTTTATTTTATGAGTATGAGGTTCCTTATGAGTATGAGGGTCCAAATAGATCCCCTGGAGGGAATCCTGGAACAGATAAAGGATATTAGGTAAAAAACTAATGAAATATTAATAAAATATGGGCTTTAATAACAAAAAAAGAGAAAAAAAAAGAAAATACATTCTTATAGCCCAACGTGGTGGCATATGCCTGTAATCTCAGTACCCAGGAGACTGAGGCAGGAGAATTTCAATTTTGGGACCAGCCTGGGTTACATAGAGAGACTCTCTCTTAAAAAAAAAAAAAGAAAACAGAGAGAGAGAAAGAGACAAAATGGAAGGAAAGAAAGAAGAGGGGGGAGGGAGGGAAGGAAGAATGGGAGGAAGGAAGGAAGGAGAAAATATGTAGTCACAGAAGTATATTCCTGGGCATTTTGTTGAACTTAATATATTCTTTTGGTTCTTTATTGATTTAAAATGATTCAAAATTTATTTGTCCAAAACTCCAGATCTATTTTTAATTGCTAATTGGATTTTTCTTTTAATGCAGGAGGTTTTGCTGGAGTTGCTGGAACAATGTGTGGATGGCTTATGGAAGGCAGAACGTTATGAAGTCATTTCTGAGATTTCTAAGTTGATTATTCCAATTTATGAGAAACGTCGTGAGTTTGAGGTAGGCAATTTACACATTTTAATCATTGACTTACATATTTTATTTTGGCCTTGTTTGAACAACACTAATATAGTTGTGTTCCTATCACTGATGTCTTCAGAAGAATAGAAAGTTCATTACTATATTATGGCATTTGAGTTTTATTATAAATATGAATAATCAACTTTGCCCTGTTGCCTTCTTTTGGCAGTGCTGGGGATGGAACCCAGAGCTTCATACATTTAGGCAAGTGATCTACCATTGAGCTGCACCCCCAGTCCATTTATCCAAATTGAAAGTTACAGTATGGGCTGTGGATGTAGCCTAGTAGTAGAGCATTTGCTTAGCATGTATGAGAACCTGAGTTCCATAACCAGCACCACAAAAAATTCCTTAAAAATTCTGTTAAATCATAAGATTAGTGTCCTACCTTGTAGTTATTTATATCCATATACATTTTCCAAATGAAATTAAGTGTGAAAGATTGAAAATACAAATTTAAATTTGAATTAAACTAGTCATTCTCAAAATGTTTTCATCTAGCAACATCTCTTCTGCCTCTCAGGGAATAAAATAATCAGTGTAGTTTTCACTAAGACTTCTCAAGAAAAAGCTACTAAACTTCGATGTTGCCAGGGAAGAGATACAGACACGATTGTATTCCTTGCAGTTGAGTATAGAGACTAAAGGTGCGAGCAGATAACAATGGGGAAAGTCATTAATAAGTCAATAATAACCCTATTGTGAGGAAAATTTCTTCAATTTGGCCTGCCAAACTATTGGTAGAGGATAGTTAATAAAAATGAACAGTTGTTGCCACCAGCATTGAATAGGAATCTTTTATATTGAAGTCTACTGCTACTGTACCCGGGGAAGGGATGATTTGGGATTCAAGTCATTTTCAAAAATAGAGCCAGGAGCAGTGGTGCATTCTTTTAATTCCAGCAACTCAGGAGGATGAGGCAGGAAAATCATGATTTCGAGGCCAGGGGCAGCCTGTGCAACCTAGAGAGTCTTAAAATTTTAAAAAAATGAAAAAGGGGCTAGTGGTCGAGCACTTGCCTAGAATGCATGAGGCTCTGGTTCAACCCCCACAGGACTACAAAAAAAAATATTGAGAGAGAGAGAGAGCAATTTATTCTTATATATAGCAGTAGTGTTTCATTATTGAAGACATGTCTCAGAGTAAAAGCACATACATTTAATGTCCTGTAGGTAGTATTCTAATGTCTGCTCCTTACTAGCTCTGATCAAACTCACTTTCTCTTGCCAGGTTCCAGGTCTTCTCTTTGCCATGCTCTTGATGTATATGGGACATGCCTAAAAAATCATAGTGGAGCTCAAGACTGTATTTGTAAGCTAGAATTAAATAATTAAATGTAGGTCATAAGGATAGCCAAGACTAGCCAGTGAAAGAAAACAAGACTTGCTATTCCTCCTTCTATCAAAGCTTTACATCCTAATCCCTTTGTTGTTGTTGTTAGGTGTCATTGAGTCCGTATCCAGCTCACAGCGACCCTACCTACAACAAGTGAAACATTATTATCAGTGCTTCTCTGTTATTCATAGGGTTTTCAATGGCAGATTGATTTTTGGGAGTGGGTTCAGCCCTTTGTAAGGGTTTCAAAATAAAGGGCCTATCTTTTCTGACTCTTCAATGAAAATCATGCTATGAGAAGCCCAATACAGAAGAAAAATATATCTTCTGTACACAATCAAGGAAATGAGATTTTCTATGGAGACACTAATCATTTTTCCTTGTGAGTATGAGGGTCCATATAGATCCCCTGGCGTTCTTCATGATATGAAGTAACTGTTCTCAGATACTAATGTAAATAATTTCAGTGTCTCTCTATAGAACGGGCTAAAGGTCAGGAAGAGTTCCCTTAAATCGAGCTAAATTGTAGGAGATATATTGAAAAAACTTTGGACAAAGAAAATTCTGTGTTCCTTATTTGTTTATGTATGTGTGTATGTATGTATTTATTTGGGTTTCTTGAGACAGGGTCTCACTGTCTCAGACTGGCCTGGAACCTACTATGTAGCCCAGGTTGGCCTTGAACTCATGTCAATCCTCCTGTCTCAACTTCCTGAGTGCTGGGATTATAGACAGGCATTACCATACCTGGCTCTGTTTCTTTAAAAAAAAAATAAGGTGAAATTTACATAATATACAAATCAATGTCTTAAAGTGTACAATTCCATTGGATGGAAATATCACAGTCCATCAGACGTTTGAATTATTTACACTTTTTGGCTATTATGAATAGTGCTGCTGTAAATAATGATGTACAAGTTTCTGTGTTGACATATGACATTATATTTTAAAAAGGACTATTAGAAGGATAAACAAGTAATAGTTCATTACTAATTTTCCCTTTGTTTGGATATATAACTAGGACTAAAATTGCTGGGTCATGTGGCAATTCTGTGATTAATTTTTTGAGAACTATCACACTCTTTTTCCACTGTGGCTGCAACATTTTACATTCCCACCAGCATTGTGCTAGGGTTTCTACTTCTCCCTGTCTTCACCAACATTTGTTGTTTTCTGTGTTTCGTTTTGCTGGAGGCAACCTAGTGAGTGTGAAGAGTATCGCATTGCTGGGCGTGGTGGCGCACGCCTGTAATCCCAGCGGCCCGAGAGGCGGAGGTGGGAGGATCGCAAGTTCGAGACCAGAGACAGTCTGCATAATTTAGCGAGACCCTGTCTCAAAAAGTAAAAAAAAATGGGCTGAGGTGCAGCTCAGTGGTCCAGCTCTTGCAGAGCATGCAGGCGCGAGGCCCTGGGTTCAACCCCCAGTACTGCAAAAAAAAAAAAAAAAAAAGAGTATCGCATTGTGATTTTGATTTGCATTTCCTTAACAACCAGTGATGCCAAGCATCTTTCCACATGTTCATTGGCCATTTGTATATCTCCTTTGGAGAAATGTCTGTTCCCATCATTTGCCCATTTTAAAAACTGGGTTTTTTGTCTTTTTCTTGCTGAGTTTTGTGAGTTCTTTATATATTCTGGGTACCTTCAGAGCTTTCATTTGTAAGTATTTTCCTTTACTCTGTAGGTTGTATTTTTACATTTTTAATAATGTTCTTTGCACACTGTCCTCCTTTCTCTTGGATATGCAGAAGAATATATTCTTGGGAAATATCTATGAACTTATATTTGGAAGCAATCCTCACTGAACCTTACACTGTCATTTATTTTTGTATCTGTATCTTACTTTTCCCCATCAAAAACTTTCATGATAATTGTTTATTGTCATCTTTCTCTACCTAAAACAGTCTTTTAAAAATAAAAATTATTACTGGGCACTGTGTCTCATGCATATAATCCCAGTACCTCAGGAGGTGGAGGCAGGAGGATCACAAGTTCGAGACCAGAGGCAGTCTGAATAATTTAGGGAGATCCTGTCTCAAAATAAAAAGTAAAAAAAAAGGGGCTGGGGGCACAGCTCAGTGGTACAACACCTACAAAGTATGCAAGCACAAGGCCCTGGGTTGAACCCTCAGTAAAGGGAAAAAGAAAAAGAACATATATATATATATATATATGTCATCATTGAGATGTGAATAAAATGAAGCATGATAATGAGAAATTCAATGTTATTTTACCATTTTAATTCTATACTTAGATTTAAAGTTGCATCAAGGACTTTTGTCTAATTATGACAATGAGGGAGGAGGATATGACTCACCAAAGCAATTTCAAAAAAGAAACACTGACGCCTTTTATTAGTGTATGTTCATCTTAATGACAATAATTAACTAAAAGACAAAGCTGATTTCTCATTTTTCAGAAACTTACTCAAGTTTATAGAACTCTTCATGGAGCTTACACAAAAATCTTGGAAGTTATGCACACAAAGAAAAGACTTTTAGGTACTTTCTTCAGAGTTGCCTTTTATGGCCAGGTAAGTATACTCTAGTTCATAATGTTGTTTTTCTTTTTAAAGAGTCACCTTTGCCTTATTAGATGGCTATAGCAGCAGTTATTAGTTTTAGGATTCTGTCTAGCTAGAGTACCTAGTGGAATAGGAAGGAGCTGCTTTTGTGGTTTTAAAGTTCACTTTGGTTCTCATATCTACATGGGTGGGTCAGAATACAACATATAAGGTTTGAATGTCTCCCTTGGGTTCCTTTTCTGTTAAGTTTCTTAAAGTATATTAAATATCTCATACTTAAAACTTTCAAATATAAAACAGACAGGTATATAAGGAAGGAGGAAACTCTAATATGGACATCTTTAGTTAATAATATGTTCATATGATCATGAATTTGAAAATTCTCATTTATTTGAAGTTGAAACGGTGAATTTATGCATGTGGCTTTTAATAATATTACTTAAAATGTTTTTGAAATATGTCATTGCTAGTTACTTAGTAGATTTCCTTGAAGTGCTGTGTTTACTCATTATTTATAATCTATTGCTTATTTTTCTTCATAATAGTCTTTTTTTGAAGAAGAGGATGGAAAGGAATACATCTATAAAGAGCCAAAGCTCACTGGCCTCTCAGAGATTTCACTGAGACTTGTTAAACTTTATGGTGAAAAATTTGGTCCAGAAAATGTCAAACTAATTCAAGATTCAGACAAGGTAACCTATGACATGCGTTTTGAAATCATTATTTATTAATTGCAGGCTTGGTGCATTGCTCCTGAGTTTGCCTCCTTTTAGCTGGTGAAGGAGCAGCGTGGAAGTAGGAGCTTCCAGATAGGAATAAAAAAAAGAACGGAGGCTTTGGAGTCAGAGAGACTAAGACTTAAATCTCCGTTCTCTATTTGCTAGCTATGTGACCATGGGAAAGTTACTTAACCCCTCTGTGCTTTATTTTTTCTCATTAGTAAAATGGAGATAATAATGGTACCTTTCTCATGGGGTTGCTGCACACATTAAGTGAGTTAATATATGGGAAGCAATTGGAGTTCCTGGTCCATAAAAAGAATTCACTAATCATAATGGAGGGGCTGGGGTGTAACTTAGTTGGTAGATTGCTGCTCTGCACTCTCTGAAGCCTTGGGTTTGATCCCTAGCACTGCAAAACTGGGAGAAGGACATGGCAGCCCACTCCCAAAACAATACCAAAAACAATCAGCCATCAACAACCTTATGAGGGTTGCTCTAAGTAAGACCTGACTCGACAGTACCTGACAACAATAATAATGATGGAAAGTAGCATACTCAATAAAGTTTAGCTCTTATCATAAACAATTCTTAGTTGTATACTTTTTGGTTAAAATAATCTTGGGGCACAAGCTTTATTCTAAAATATCTATAGTTGAGTAATAGTGACTGCAGTTCTATTTCCAATGAAGTAGTCATAGGGAACATGCTTCAGATCATGCCCTAAATCTTATCCCATCCCAAAAGGCCCTGTCAAAGCAGGGTATGAAAGGTTACAGCAAGACAGACCCTTTTCCTGGGCATGGTAGTGCACCCCTGTAATCCTAGCACTTGGGAGGCTGATGTAGGAGTCTAGCTATATAGCCAAGCCTGGCCTAGAACTTGTGATGTAGCCTAGGATAGTCTCAAACTCATGGTTCTTCTGCCTCAGCCTCCTGAGTGCTATGAATACAGGTAGGTGCCACCATACCTGGCCAGACTTTTATTCTTGTCATTATTCCCTAAATAATACAGTATAAAACGATTTACCTAGTGTTTATATTGTATTTGGTATTATAAGTTATCTAGAGATGGTTTAAAATATATAAGAGATTTTTAAGTAGGTTATGTGTAAATAAGCCATTTTATAAAAGGGACTTTATTATTATTTTTTTCTTTGTTTCTTTCTTTGGAGGTTGAACCTAGGGCTTTGCTCATCCTAGGCAAGCTCTCTACCACAGTACTGCATCCCTGGTCCCTTTTTGATTTTTTTTTTTTTTTTTTTTTTTTGGCCATACTGGGTGTTGAACTCATGGCCTCACGCTTGCATGCTTTGCAAGTGCTCGACCACTGAGCTGCACCCCCAGCCCTTTTTTTTTTTTAACTTTTTGAGACAGGGTTTCACTAAATCATGCAGACTGCCTCTGGTCTCAAACTTGAGATCCTCCTGCCTCTGCCTCCTGAACCGCTGGGATTATAGGTGTGCGCCACCACACCCGGCCCTTTTCCAATTTTTATCTTGAGACACGGTCCCGCTAACTTACGCACCCTGTCTCTGGCCTGAAACTTGTGATCCTCTGGCTCCTACCTCCTCTGGCATGCACCACTGTGCCCAGCTAGGACTTTTTTTTATTGCATGAGAGTAAAACGAAAAGCATTCTTTTACCTTGCCAAAGAACAAAGTCTTCGTAAGAGCACAGGAAATTTGAAGAGGAGTTTGGCATTTTCTTGCAATATATTAAATGTATGTGTCTTTGAACCCCAACAATTTCACATTTAAGATTTTATCTTACAGATGTATGTGCATAAGGATATATGTTTGAAGGTGTTCACTACTGCAAAATGTATCTAGCAAAACTCTGGAAGCAGTCTAAATGTCCAAATGGCTAAGTTATTGTGTTGTCTATATAATGGATATAATCATCTGGGAAATGAAAAGAATAAAAGATTGGTGTGATTTAACATGAGCCTATCAACATATGTTGTTGAAGAGAAAGTGGCGAGATGCAGGACTGTGTGAATAGTATGTGCATTTGTGCAAAAACTGGAAATTTATATGTACTTACCTACATAAGCTTGGGCTGAGATTTACCTCAGTTGGTAGAGTGTTGCTCCAAACTCTCTGAGGACCCAGGTTCAATCCCCAGCACTGCAAAACATGGGAGAAGGACCTGACAATCCACTCCCAAAGCAATCCCAAAACAATCAGCCACTGAAAACCCTATGAGGGTCGCTATGGGTTGGATACAGCTCAACAGCACATAACAACAACAATACATATAAGCTTAGGAAATTTCTGGAATCATGTATAGATAATCATGAACTACTGTGATCCTTAAGGAATAAGACTACAGTCTTGGCTGGAAAGAAAGAATTTTTTGCTTCATGTAAACCCTGTGGACTGTTTGAATGTTTTTTACATATAAATTTTTTATAAACTTCCTATAAACATTTTTTAGATTATATGAACTTTTTAAGGTTAGAAATCAGACTCAAACTCTTTTGACAGTAGGGATATTGATAGAGTCTCACTTTGTAGCCCAGGGTGGCCTTAAATTCAATCTCCTACTGCAGCCTCAAATTCACTATCCTCCTACTGCAGGCTGGCCTCAAATTCACTATCTTCTTACTCCCTAGTGCTGGGATTACAGGTATGTGGCCACGATGCCCAGCTTGACCTCTTTTTTAATTCCCCTTTTATGTTCTGTTATAGCCAGATAATTACTGTATTTCCTGATGTCTTTCTGGAGAATTTTAGGTATTTAATGGGAAGGAGTTAGGGCTGGGATTTAGCTCAGTGGGTAGAGTGCTGCGCTGCAGTCTCTGAGGCCCGGAGTTCAATTCCCAGCACCACAAAAATGGGAGAAGGGCCTGGCAATCCACTCCCAAGGCAATCCCGAAACAGCCATTGAAAACCCTATGAGGGTCACTATGGGTTGGCTACCGACTCGATGGCACCTAACAACAACAACAAAATGGGAAGGAAGAGGTAGTTAAAGTTTTTGGAGTTAGGCAAACAATAGAATGGATTTAAAGAAGTAGAAAAGGTAAACCAACCGGATGCTGTGGCATAAACTTGTAATGCCAATGACTCAGGAGGCTGAGGCAAGAGAATCATGAGTTTGAGGCCAGAGGCAGCCTGCACAATTTAGCAAGGACTTTCTCTCAAAATAAAAAATTAAAAAATGGCTGGGGGTACAGCTCAGTGGTGAAGCACTTGCCTAGCATGCTCAAGGTTCTGAGTTCAACCTCCCAGTACTGAAAAATAAAAAAGAGAAGTTAAAAGATGCTAAGACATTTTCTGCTGGGATTTGGCTCAGTGGGTAGAGCGCTGCGCTGCAGTCTCTGAGGTCCCGAGTTCAATTCCCAGCACCGCAAAAATGGGAGAAGGACCTGGCAATCCACTCCCAAGGCAATCCCGAAATAGTCAGCCCTTGAAAACCCTATGAGGGTCGCTATGATTCGGATACTGACTCGACGGCACCTAACAACAACAACAACATGACATTTTCTATCCCCTAGCCATCCTCCTGCATATTTGGAGGGAAAAGGGATACAGAGACCGTTTCTTGGGAGGTTTTTAATGTTTTTGTTTCATTTTTGGTTTCTTCCACTAGTCACTAAAAGGTCTGACTGTCATAAATCGCAAGGATATTGACCAAGTCAATAACACCCAAGGCACAAGGCAGATACTATTGGGAGAACACTGTAAGAAGATCCTGAGCTTTGTCTGGAGATAATGGAGAGATGCTAGAAAGAGGGTTTGAGAGTGCACAGGTGGAGCTCTGACAGGGCCAGTGCTGGGATTTATGGCTAACAGCATCAATTTTTACCATGGAATTTAGATCATTCATGAAATGGTTCATAACTATAGCTAGACTTTTTTTTTTTTTTTTTGATAGTGCTGGATATGAAACCCAGGGCCTCACACATGCTAGGCAAGCACTCTACCACTGAGCTATATCTCAAGCCAGATTTTTATGTACTTGAAATAGAATCCTTGTGTTTTCTTATGGTCCCCTTCCTCTATGGGCTAGGATTAAAATACTGCAGTCAAGAGTGCCTACTCTTAGGATATCAGTCAATGTTTGTGGATATCCAAATTAATAAGCTTTTCTGTAGCATAATTAGGAAATATATATTAAAACCCTTGTTGTTGTTGTTGTTGTTGTTAGGTGCCATCAAGTCGGTGTCCAACTCATAGTGGCCCTATATACAACAGACAAAGCACTATTGTCATGCTTCTTTACTATTCATAGGGTTTTCAGTGGATGATTGTGTTTTGGGAGTGGGTTGCTGGGTCCTTCTACCAAGCCTGAAGCACCTGGTGTTCCCAGGTGGTCTCTCATCCAAGTACTAACCAGGCCCGACCTTGCTTATCTTCTGAGATCTGAAGACACCACAGTGATACGGCTGCAGGCATTAAAACCCTTAAAGCCATGTAAATCTTTTAACTACATGATTTCTTTTCTAGGAATTTATGCTAAGGAAAAAATTAGAAAAAACACACATGCAATTTTATTATTTCTTTTTTTTGGAGACAGGATCTTGCTATGTAGCCCTGACCATCCTTGAATTTCTATCATTTCTCCTGCCTCAGCCTCTCAAGTATTGGGATAACATGCATGTACCACCACGCATACCTGCAGGCAGTTTTAAATTCAAGGATGTTCATTGAAACATTAATTTCAATAGCAAAAATGTTGAAAAATGACTTAAGTGTGTATTAATAAAAGAATGGTCCAATAAATCATGGGTATCCATACAGCCATTAACAGTCATGTTACTGGCTCCAATATAGAACTATATTTTTATTTATGTGGAATTCACATAATGCAAATTAACTACTTTAGTACATTTTAAAGAATCAGATTATAAACAATGTTCAGTAAAATCTCAACTTTCTAAATATATATGCATAGAAAAAGGTTGGAAGGAAATATGTAAAAATATGAGTAATAGTCATTGCTGGATAGTAAGATTACAGTAATTTTTATTTTATTCTTTTATTCTGTGGTCTCCATATAGGTTTCTGTAACTTCTTTATAATCAGAAATAAAATATCCTTAAAAAGAACAAAGATCTCCTCTAGGTGTGTACTCAATTGGGAGCACAATCATAATGACAGTATTTCTCATGTGGTCTCAAAAGAGTAAGTTACCACCAGGTGCCTTGGTACATGCCTGTAATCCTAGTGACACAGGAGGCAGAGGCAGCCCCCTAACTTAGTGAGATCCCGTCTCAAAATAAAAAGTGAAAAATAGGCTGGAGGTGCAGCTCAGTGGTACAGCACTTTGCAAAGAATGTGTGAGGCCCTGGGTTCAACCTTCTAGTACCATACAAAAAAAATGAGTAAGTTACTTATATTTGCTTTTTCCTTCCACTGAATTAAAAAAAATAAACTTTATCTTGTAGGTAAATACCAAAGAGCTTGATCCGAAATATGCTCATATCCAAGTCACGTATGTGAAGCCCTACTTTGATGACAAAGAACTCACAGAAAGAAAGACAGAGTTTGAAAGGAATCATAATATCAACAGATTTGTTTTTGAGGCTCCATATACTTTATCAGGCAAAAAGCAAGGCTGTATAGAAGAACAGTGTAAACGCCGTACAATCTTGACTAGTAAGTAGGACTCTTCATGTTAACTTCTTGTTTGTCTTGGTCCTCTTTAATATACACAAGTACCAGCTGGCCAGCAGGAATGCGTAACTGAAATGTTAATCATTTATTGTTTTACTGTTCGGTTAGAAGTTTGCAGAAACATGTCCTTGTAATAAACCACCATTTTCCCATATGTTATTCATGATTGCTTAGAGGCATCCCTTAAAGAGAATTTATCCCTCAACCCTAAAGCAGTATGTGCTACATGCTACCATAAGGCATCTTCTAGAGAAGACATGGGGAGAATTGAACATAATGGATTTTTTTCTTAAATTCAATTTAACAAGTGATTTGCTAAAGATAGTAAATCAGTCTTAACATTTTAATAGCTTCAAACTCATTTCCCTACGTGAAGAAGAGGATTCCTATAAACTGTGAACAGCAGATTAACTTAAAACCAATCGATGTTGCTACTGATGAAATAAAAGACAAAACTGCAGAGCTGCAAAAGCTTTGCTCGTCTGCTGATGTGGACATGATTCAGCTTCAACTTAAGTTGCAGGGCTGTGTTTCTGTGCAGGTACGTTGGTCACCTAACATGTATTAAATGTTTCTTGATATTTCTCTTGCTTGCATAAGGACATGAAGCAACCATTAATTGTATAGTGCATCATGTTCTTATTGAATGCAAAAACATGTGTATGAATTTTTATTAATTTAATGAAATTATGTTTAGTTTCTATACATTTTATATTGTGTCAGAGAATTTTAACATAAATCTCTACAACCAGCCAAGCCCTATATTTACATATCAGAAATCATTAATTAATTTATTAGAGTATCGTCTTTCCAGCTTATTTGCTTTAGTTAATGATTTTTCACATAACTTGTTGTAAGCATAATATATTTCTCACATATGAATTTCTTATGTATTTTGGTACACTTGCTAGGCAAATATTCTACCACAAAGCTATATGCCCCAGCCCATGGCGTTTGTAATAAAAAGGAGAAATGCAAAAATTCCTTTTGATTTCAAACTGACAATTCTCTCATTTTTCTTTTTTTTGTGTGTGTGATTTAGGTCAATGCTGGTCCATTAGCATATGCAAGGGCTTTTTTAAATGAAGGTCAAGCCAGCAAGTATCCACCTAAGAAAGTGAATGAGTTGAAAGACATGTTTAGGTAAGTGTTTTATGGTTTTCAGATTACATTGCTGTTCATTTCCTCCATTTTCTTCTAAAAACAACAACAAAATATTCACCAAGTAATATCCTCCAAAAAACGAGCATTCTCTGCACTATTTTCCAATATTTAAGTGACATCCAAAGGGTACTTTAAGTAGTGAGGAAATGCATGATCTGATTCATGTTGTAGGATATTAACAATGCCCCAGTGGCCCAAGAGATTAAATGTGCCAGCTTACTTTATTGCTTTGGATATTTCAAAGGACACAAACACAAGCCTACATTCATTACATGATTTCCTTCCATGCCCGATTGACCTCATGTTACAGAATTTCAGACCATTTACAGGTAGGAGTAAAAGCACAGCTGATAAGGTTGCATAGGCTTGTTCCTATCCTGTGTCTTCCACTGGAATTCTGCCAGTGTACGCCATGCTGTATCTCATCTGCAGTGAGCAGCCATTATAAACTAAGGTACATCTAAATGATCTTATGTTAGAAAATAATCTATTTAATATAAAAATGGAGTTTACATTCAGAACAAGAAAAACAATTGAGTAGACTTTAGAATAAAGATGATAACCTATCCACTCATTTGCTGCTGACGTAAATCATTTACTTTTCTGCATGTCATCATCTTTTCCAGGTTACAGAGTAACCAACAGTCATTTGTCCACCAACATGTATTAATAGTACATGCCTGGCATGTTCAAAAGAGTCTACTAGTTGCTATGACAAGAACACAAAACATATGGGCAATGAGGTATTTTGTCCTCTGAGATGTATACTCTAATTTAGACATTAAACATAAACATATGAAATAATAGAAAACATGTGCTAGGTTCTCAACTCTGTGCCCACTCTTACTAGCACCTACAGCACCCATCACTGTACTAGATACATTATTTCTGAATGAGCGACTCATTGTCTGCAGGTACAAATTAATGTTAGTACAACTTTACCTGATGTAATACCAAGTAATAACTGAGCAAGTAGTCTTACTAGAGTGCATATGTTTTGAGCCAAGTTGTGAAGGAGATAAGAAATCAGAGGGCAAAGGCAGGAAATAAAGGAGAAAGTATTTAAGACATAGGAAGTGACAATAATAAATTGTGACAATACACAAAATTCTCATCTTCCTTCTAGACAAGCCATGGTTAACATGAATTTTCAAGCTGATGATCAGTGAGACTTCCTAAGAATATTTAACAAAACCTTTAACTTTGTTCATCCATAGGAAATTCATTCAAGCATGCAGCATTGCGCTTGAACTCAATGAGCGGCTAATTAAAGAGGACCAAATTGAGTACCATGAAGGGCTGAAGTCAAATTTCAGAGATATGGTCAAAGAATTGTCTGACATTATCCATGAACAGGCAAGTATTACGGTAGTCAAAAATGAAAACATGATCTGAGGTCCCTCAAGTTTTATTTAGTGAAATCTATTAGTTTTAAATGCATTACCTTAAAATTAGACATTATTTAAAAATTTACTCATGATGCCGTTTTTGTTTATATTTTGGATGATTGAGACAGGGTCTCACTTTGTAGTCCAAGCTGGTCTTGAACTTACTATCATCCTGCCTCAGCCTCCTGAGTGTTGGGATTAAAGGCTGTACCACCATGTCTGGCCTACTGATAATATCTTTGATCATTTAAATTATATAATGCAAATGATAAATGATAAATGTTTGGGGCTGGAATTTAGCTCAGTTGGTAGAGTGCTGCGCTGCAGTCTCTGAGGTCCCGAGTTCAATTCCCAGCACCACAGAAATGGGAGAAGGACCTGGCAATCCACTCCTGAAGGCAATCCCGAAACAGCCATTGAAAACCCTATGAGAGTCGCTATGAGTCGGATACCGACTCGACGGCACCTAACAATGCAAATGAAATTTGAATAAATTATCTAAAACTGTTATTGAAGTAACTGCCAGTAATGAACCATTTTGTTCTCAATTCTACAATGACATTAGAAGCAATTAACTAGCAAGTCTGAATTAATCTACTGTGAACATGGATAAACTCCCAAGAAAAGTCCTAAAGAGGTGAACTTATTGGATCAGTAGCCAAGTCCCCAAATGAGTATTCCTATCATGGCTATAAGAAACTAGATACTGTGGTTTAGGTGAGATCCTGAGTGATTTCCCAAATTTAGGGACTATCTTCATACCCATATGGCCTGTAAAACTGTTTTTGTAAAACATCTTAGTATTTTAATCTGTCACTGCAGGTTCATGATAATTATAGCTAACGTAGTAAAACAGCCTGAAAAATGTAAAAATGAACACCTGATCATCACTTATAGCCAAATTATATCATCATTAAGGAATTATCACTTTATATACCAACTGACCCTTATAGAAAACCTCCTGGATTATATTGGTAAACTTCAATTCCTATGTTGGGGGCCTGAAATTTGTGTTTACAACCATTTTGTACATGGATTTTTCATTTAATCTTTAAACATTTTAAACATATCTGTAAAAGTTGCAGCATGATAAGCAGCATGATAAGTCTCCTTCATTTCCTCACTAATGAAAACACTCAAGATAAATATTTGCTTCATAAACATTGACTTTTTAAGAAATTAGAGATGAGGCTGAGGTTATAGCTCAGTGGTAGAGTGCTTGCCTAGCATTTATGAGGCCCTGGGTTTTCTCCCTAGCACTACAAAAAAAATTAAAGATCTTTGTGAGAAATAAGAATAACTACCCATGTGTGGTGGTGGATGCCTGTAATCTCAGCACTTGGGAGGCTGAGGCAGGAGGATTGCTGCAAATTCAAAGCCAGCCTGGACTACGTTGCAAGAGCCTGGCCAGCCAGGGATACACAGCAAAACCCTGACTAAAAAGAATGGAAAGAAAAAGAAAAGAAAAAAGAAAGAAGGATAGCCTCAGCTCTTCAGAGAATATATTCATAAAGTAGCAGGTCCTGAAAAGGAGAACCTCATTTGTCCTGGAAAATGTATTTCAGTGATGGTTTGAAGGAAATCACTCTTTGTGGGAGACTGTCACACAAAACGTAGGCCTACAAATAGGCCAAGGGCTTGGTATCCACAGAAATTTGGTGCAATGATAGAGAAAAGCAGAGGAGAAGGACTTATAGGACAGCAGAAGCTAGCTGGCTTTCAGTCAAACTCTATGGTTCTGAATTCATTTTGTATGTTTTTTGTTAGAAAGACTTGTGGGAAATGTAGTCCTAATTACCTAAGGTTGCACTGAGTGAGCAGGAGTCTACCTTTCCTTCTATTGTCATCTCTTCAGTATGGAGGATCAGGGTCAGCCAGACTTGCACCAGCCCATATAGTTAATGAGGCCAGCTACCCCAATCTCCTATACATCCATTCTTGGTGGCTGGGAACCTTGGCTTTAGGAGCCTGGAATCAGTGTTTTATGTCTTCTTTTTGTCATCATTACTTCTGCTAGGCTACTTAGGAATGAGTGCAAACAGCTCCAAGGGATCCCTTGAGTGCTCAGTTTTCAGGGCCCCTTTACACTCTCCATCCCAAAGCATCCAGGTGATGAGGACTAGGAAGGCAGAGAATCTTTCCTTTGTTGTCTGTGCCTCAGGCTCAGCCCATGAGTACGATGGAGGTACACCTCTCCTCAACATTGCTGTTCTGCAGTGTATACTGTTATCCAGTAGTCTACAAGCTGGTTCCTAGAAACTGCCTGATTGACAACTTGCTGTTCCTCATAATGCATAGAAAAAGGAGCAAAACGCTTTCACAAAATAAAGAATTGCACATGCTGTTTTAACTCTGTGTATACTGTCTGACTCTGAGGTTCAGCTCAGTTGGTAGAGTGCTGCTCTGCACTCTCTGAGGCCCTGGGTTCAATCCTCAGCACTGCAAAAATGGAAGAAGGACCTGGCAAACAATTTCCAAAGCAATCCCTAAAAAATCAGCCATGGAAAACCCTATGAATAACAAAGAAGCACAGACATGGTGCTAGGCATGGCACAGTGTCAGGGAGTACTTTGTTCTGTTTCTACATGGGGCTGCTATGAGTCAGACCCAACCTGACAGCACCTAACAGCAACAACAACATACTCTCTCTGATAGTTATATCATTTGCATGCAGCTGCATGACCTAGGCTTAAACTCTAAACTATTCAAATTGAAGGCAGATTCTTCAATTTAACTATTACTGCAATGATGAAGATATCTAGAATGGTCATCTTGTAAAGGTTTTCCCTCTAGAAGCATGAATTTTTTAAATGGTTGCCCTATTTCCTACCTGTCTATATCAGTTATTCTTAGTTGTAGAGACCAATGTTTTAGACCCTGGACATTATATATTATTACCTAACCAAGAAAACTCTTAGTTTCTGTTGATTTATATTTTTACAGTCTGTCAACTTTATGTTGTTGTTGTTAGGTACCGTTGAGTCGGTCACCAACTCATAGTGACCCGACATATAACAGATGAAACTATTTGTTAGTGCTTCTCTGCTATTCATAAGGTTTTCAATGGTTGATTTTTTTGGGTGGGGGGAGCGCGTTGCCATGTCTTTGTCCCAGGCCTAAGCGCCTGGTATTCCCAGGCAGTCTCCCATCCAAGTACTAACCAGGTCTAACCCTGCTCAGCTTCTGAGATCGTGCACCACAGTGGTACAGCTGCAGCTGTTGACTTTATGGTGAACTTTTATTAGTAAATTAATACTTCCCACTACTTTTTAATATAAAAGAGAAGCTGTTTAGTTATGTGCTTTAAGAATTTTAATAATACCACAAAATAAGGCAAAGTGAAATGTGAACTATTGTGTTGAGGGCCACATAAATGATTACTTCACAGAAAGACACGGCCTGGATATCTGTACTTCTCTTGTGCAGTAGTAGGGGCTTGAACCCAAGGTCTTGTGCATGCTAGGTAAGTACTCCACCACTGAGCTACATCTTCAGCCCCTTTTTATTTTTTATATTGAGACAGAGTCTCACTAAATTGTGCAGACTGCCTCTCACCTTGAACTCACAATCCTCCTGCCCCAGCCTCCCAAGTCACTGGAATTACAGGCACCACAGCACTCAGCTCCTTGGCCCTTTGCAATGTAGTCTGTTATAGTATACCAAAGTATTTTGTCCTTTAAAAATTTCTTCAAGCTTTTGACTTCTTAAAAAAAAACTTATCTTAAAACTATTAATTGCAGATTTCTTAATTAGATAGAGTTAGTGGTAGTCATTGTAACGTCTGTTTGGTATGTTTTATAATCTGTTCTCAATAAATACCCTATTTGCTTGTCACATCTGACAGGCATGGATAATCTGTTAGTCGTCTCTTAAACCTGTAATATCCTTTCAGATTAGTGTCATGAGTTAAGATTTTTGTAAAAGGAAATTTCTCATACGGCTTTATTTAAGCCTTATGTTTTGTAGCAACACAAGTGATATGATTCAGTACTCCCATCATAGACCAATTTAAGGGCTTCATACTGAAGTTTCAAAGCTAACCTGGCAACTCAGTATTGAAAGCTTGAGATCTAAGTTAGGACTTAGAGTGGACATAATGTGTATATTATTGTTTTCCTCCATCTAATCTAAGCACAAGACCTCAGTTACTTGGCTTTTGATAATACAAAATGGCTAATTTTAAAAATATTTATATTAATATGGACACGTGTTTATATACTTATGGGAATGTAACATTTATATTTTATTTTTATGAAGTTCTTCATTTCCAAGAAAAACCATTCTGTATTGATTAGCTTATATAATCATAGTATCTTTAAAAATATGCACGATTGACTTTTGCCTTTATTTAGTATTATTTCCAAGTTCCCAGGGAAGAAGCACAGGTATCTGCATGTTTGTTAAGGCCCACGGGTGGTTCTGATAACCATTGTTTTAGAAGATGATTCATAGAGCTCTTGTGATGACCATCTGTGAAAAAATTAAAAATTGCATTATCTCTCACTTTTTATTGAAATTTGCATTTTCTGATTTTGTTTTTCTTAATGAGTAACCAGATCTTTTCTGCTTTTTTTGATATGCTGCCTTTGTAATACAGCTTTGAAGACTTAAGTCGGTAATGTTATTCTTTGCTCTTTCTGCTTTATGTCATTTGAAATAGCTCAGTGTCGGTGATAAATTGAAATATGCCTGTAATTTTGTGTGCAGTCTTTTTTTGGCAGTAGCCATTTCGTTCCATGATAATCTTATGGATTTCTTTTGTTTTAGATATTACAAGAAGACCCAATGCATTCTCCCTGGATGAGCAACACATTACATGTATTCTGTGCAATTAGTGGTACATCAAGTGACCGAAGTTTTGGTTCCCCAAGATATGCTGAAGTATGAGGAAATGTGGATGTACGTGACAATGAGACTGACCTTTCTCAGGAATATTTGGAGCTGTGCAAATGTTAAAACCTGAAGATCTGATATACCTAGAGTGTTTCCTCCTGACACCAAAATTTTCATGCTTTCATACAGGGTGCTTACATATTTGTAAATAGTTAAGCAACTTGAAAGTGCCTGGAAAATTGCACCACTGTGCTTGGTTTGTACTTTTTTAGGTAAATCTATATGCTGAAAAGTAGAGCTCAAAAATGTTAATTCAATTTGCTTAATTACTGCTTAAAATAATAATGGTACTATGTAATATTGTATAATGTAATACAATAAAAGGTAAAACTTATTTGTAATTAGAAGTGAAGGAAATAATACTTTGAACTTAGCATTTTTCTTGACAAGAAGATCATTTATTATCATACTAATTAATCCTTGGAGAAGAAAACTGATAAAAAAATTTTCCATAAAACATGGATAGTTCAAATTGGGGAGATAAGTTCAATTCCTGCCTATCAGTAGTCCAGGTTGGGCTAGCAGAACCAAAAGCATTATTTAACAGGAAGATTTCAGAAGAAAATGATAAACCAGAAATATCAGGCTTACTACTCCCTGCAATTTTGACCCGATGCTAAGTATTTGAGTTGGTCTCTCTCTCACAAACAAGACGACAGATTTATATGGGGCACAGGTTTCCCTAGGAAGCAGTATTTATTACCAAAGCATCATCATCTGGGGCTGACCGAAAAGCTAAACAAAACATTTCTGAAAATTTGTAGTCAGTACATCCTGTGCAACTTCAAAGCTTTGGCAGCACTCCCAGGTAGGAATTTTATGATGATTATCTTCTTTAGTTATAAGATTAACAAGCATTTTGATAGAACTTGATGATTGCAAGACATCTTGGCTCAGGATAAATAACCACCACAGATTTAACAACTGCTAGTTTGGACTTACATTTCTATCTATGAAGAAATCTCAGATTATCTAAATAATTCAGGAGAAACCAAGATATGAAGAACTGTTTTTAGCTTGAATTATCCATAGAATTTTGGCTGCCTTCCATAAAGTTCAAGTTCTGGACTTATTTTCCTTTTTTTTTTTTTTGTAGCTTAGCCTATTTTATGGATGAAAAAAGCGACATTGAATCATAAGTGGGTTGCATGGCTCCCTGGCTTTTTAAGTAGTTTGTCATCAAGTAAATCTTGGAAATTATGCTCCTGGCTTGGCCATTTTTCTCACATGTCATTTTTAAGATTTTAGGGGAACATAAACTTATGGTGTTTATTGAAAGTTAATTTTGTATTTTGGTAAGAAATGCAGGAATATTTCAGAACAAGTTTATAATTCCTTAAAATCTTGGAGTAACCTGTAGAGTGAGTCTCCCCTTTAAAGTGATAATATTTGGCATGTATATGTAAGAAACTGTCACTATTGTGAATGATGTCATCTCAGAGTAAGGTTATCTTGAGGAAACTCCAGCACTCTTAACAACACTTAGTCCCTATCACACCCCTCAAGCACAGTGTATGTGCAACATAGTATAGTAAATGGTTCCTGCCCCAAAGTATCTTGCAATCTGAGGAAACAAAATGTAAACACAGTTAAATAGTACAAGAATTAACAATGTTAGACATGAAAAGTTGTGTATAAGTATGGCCAAATGAATGACACTGTCCATAACTCTTATCACATTCAGGGAAAAAGAGGTCACTATGAATTACAAATGTTCGGGAGGGAGGGATTTCATGCACAAAAGTAAGCTTCAAACAGGCTTTCAAAGATGGGAGGATTGCCTATTGTTAGGTGCCCTTGAGGCGGGTTCAACTCATAGGATCCTCATGGGGTTTTCAATGGTGGATTGTTTTGGGATTGTTTCAGGAGTGAATTCCATGTCCTTCTCCCATTTTTGCAGTGCTGGGGATCGAACCCAGGGCTTCAGAGTAGCACTTTACCAACTCAGCAAAGCCCCAGCCCCTGTAAGAATAGGTTGTGAGCCAGGTGCGGTGGCACATGCCTGTAATCCCAGCGGCTGGGAAGGCGGAGGCAGGAGGATCACAAGTTCGAGACAAGAGACAGTCTGCATAACTTAGCAAGACCCTGTCTCAAAAAAGTAAAAAAAACAAAATGGGTTGAGGGTGCAACTCAGTGGTCCAGCACTTGCAGAGCATGCAAGCACAAGGCCCTGGGTTCAACCTCCAGTACCGCAAAAAAATAAAAATAAAAATAAAGAATATGTTGTTGAGAAACACCACATGTTCTCACTCATATGTGGGAGCTGAATCAAAATTATAAGAAGGAAAATCCTATTCAAAGGTCGGATCAAAATAAAACGAAAAAAAAGCTAAGAATGGTGTTGATATAAATGGTCTAGAAAATGCATGCAATTGTTCTGACAAGATAAAAACAAAGGTCACTACAGGAAAAGTTTCTATCTTAAACAGAACTGGAACCCAAGGACATATAGAAAAATGTTACCAAGTAAATGATAGAGAAGACTTAGATGGGGAGGGTGGCGGTGGGGAGGCATGCAAGAGGGTAAGGGGAAACCTATAGGAATAATGTACATCAAAATGCATATATGGAAATGCCACAATGAAAAGCGTGTCAGAATGAATCACATTAAGGTGTACATTAAAATTTTCCAATTAAAAAAAAAGGCTGGGCCGGGCGCTGTGGCGCACGCCTGTAATCCCAGCAGCTTGGGAGGCGGAGGCGGGAGGATCGCAAGTTCAAGACCAGAGGCAGTCTGCGTAATTTAGCGAGACCCGGTCTCAAAAACTGGAAAAAAAAAATGGACTAAGGGTGCAGCTCAACGGTCCAGCACTTGCAGAGCATGCAGGTGCAAGGCCCTGGGTTCAACCCCCAGTACCACCGAAAACAACAAAAAAAAGGCTTCCCAGGGCAAAAAAAAAAAAAGAAAGAAAGAAAGAATACGTTGTTGTTAGGTGCCATCGAGTCAGGTCCAACTCATAGCAACCCTCATAGGGTCTTCAATGGCTAGTTGTTTCAGGATTTCCTAGGCAGGAGGATTATCATGACTAAAGGTACAAAAAGAGTCAGAAATTCAGCGGATGGTGAGGAGAGCAATAGTTTAAAGGGGCTAGAAGATAATAAATCTAGAAAGAAAATTTGGACTTAGATTTTGGAAGTCCTTGAATACCAAGTTAATGGTGTTTGGGCTTTATTCAATATGTGTAGGGAGCCATTCAACATTTTTAAACAAAGATCTTGCTTAACTGAATGTTATGTTTGTTGTTGAGTACCATCAAGTTGGTGTCTGACTCATAGTGACTCTACGTACAACAGACGAAACACTATTGTCGGTGCTTCTCTGCTATTCATAGGGTTTTCAATGGCTGATTGTTTCAGGAGTGGGTTTCCAGATCCTTCTCCCAAGCCTACAGCACCTGGTGTTCTCAGGCGGTCTCTCATCCAAATACTAACCAGGTCTGACCCTGCTTAGCTTCTGAGATCCGATGGGATCAGATGACACAGTGGTACAGCTGCAGACAAATGTTATTTTTAGAAATTTTTTATTAATAAATGTTAATGGGGTACAGAGTAATAAGGCTTTTGCTATTTCCATTGAGCACCTATTACATTGTTTTTGGTTATACTTACATCATACATAATTTATTAAACCATTTGATTAATACGTGGTAAAAAATCTTATGCAATTATGGTCATACTCCCCCTTTTTCCCATATATTCATGGAGTTACATCATGTAACTTGAGATTGTCCTCTCCACTTTTTAGCCCTTGGTATTATTTCCTCTCCCCTTACCCACATCCACAATCTTTGCTCCTCCCCCTTCTTATTTTCCCTTCTTAGATAAGCCTGATATATATGACTATGCTCCTATCCTGGAAGTTTGTCTGTAAGAATGCTTCATTTATTTATTTATTTTTTGCAGTCCCTAAGTACATAAGGGCTAGGGTTTAGCTCAGTTGACAGAATGCTCCTCTGCACTCTCTGAGGACCCAGGCTCAATCCCCAGCACTATAAAAATGGGAGAAGGGCATGGCAATCCACGCCCAAAGCAATCTGGAAACAATCAGCCATTGAAAATCCTATGAGAATTGCTGAGTCGGACTCAACTCAAAGGCACCTAACAACAACAACAGATATCTGCATATCTCTTATATTGCTGCCAGATGTATTTGTTATAGAGAGATGGAAATAACCAAGTCAGGTAAATAGCTATTCCGGTAGTCTAGTTATAGGAACAAGAATGGAAAAGAAAGGAAAAGCATAAGAGATACTATGTGGGAACACTGGGCAAGATTCACTGGGTAGCTAAGAAGTACAAAGGAAAAATCACAGATTATTTTGTGTCCAGTGGCCAGAGTTCCCGGTCATGACACAATTTCACGAGATTTATTTTCCCAACTTTCAGATTAAGGGCAGCAAGCTGTAGAGAACAAAGTGAACTAGACCATAAAAAGGTAAATCTCTTTTGAAACATTGCATGTATTAGATATTACTGTTTATAGAACTTAAAGATTTCAAGCATTGACTTGGCCTCTACAAATTAATTCACATCAAAGAATACATTTTTACTATATTGATTGTTTTCCCATTAAACTTGAATCCAAAGTTCCATTAGAAGCTATCGTTTTGATAATTTTTGTATGTGTAGTGAAATGGAGTGTTAGTTTCTCACTCCATTGAAAAGCCAAAGAAATATTAGTTATTTCATGCAAATTTTCATAGTAACCAGTTGGCACAAGTGGCATTATGTCCACAGATGGAAATGTTACTGTATTTACTTTATATAATTGTTGTTATTAGGTGCTGTTGACCCAGGTCCAACTCACAGTAACCCTATGTACAACAGAAGGAAAGAAGCATTTTGTCTGACAGTGGTTCTCTGGTAACCATAGGGTTCTAAATGGCTGACTGTTTTGGGAGTGGAATGTCAGGTTCTCCCATTTTTGCAGTGCTGAAGATCAAACCCAGGGCCTCAGAGTGTGTGGAGCAAGAACTCTACCAACTGAACTGTATGATTTTGGCACCCTCTGAAAATAGTATCTTTTTAAAAATGAAATAGAAATCAGCAGTGGTAGTAACAGCCTTGGAACTATGACTAATGGATCATTGAACTAGAAATGACTTACTGGTTAATAAGCTACACAGGACATCATAATAAAAACTCAGGCTTTTATATGTACTAGTTTTATCTGAGACAAAGAACCTGAGTGACATATTGAATGATGAGAATTTCCCGACTCTTCAAAATATTGGGCTACCTTCAGCCTCTGTTGCGTGTGTTTGCACATGTGAACACACATGCGTGCACATGGTGGGACTTGAGCCCAGGGTGTTGGCATGTAAAGCATTCCCAATACCACTGAGCTATACTCCCAGCCTCAGTTTCAGTCTCGTCCTCACAGCACAGTTTTAGCTATCAAAAGACAAAGGGAGCCAGGCATGGTAGAATAGACCTATAATCCCAGCACGTGGGAGGCTGAGGCAGGAGGATTGTGAGTTTGAGGCCGACCTGGGCTACATAGTTGTTGGGGTCCACTCTGGCCCAGCAAAAGATCACGGAGCTTCACCTCAACACCAATTCGCTCAGGGCCCCTCAGGAGTGGGCAAGAGCTGGTCAGGGGCACCAAGAAGGATCTTGGGAGCCTTCATCAAATGGGAACTTTATTAGGCTACTCCTTTGCAGGAGAGCCTAAAGACCATACAGCTCTATATAATAGCTCTGTGGCTGGCAGCACGGGTTGCTGCTGCTACAATGGGATAATAACTCTATATCAGAGTGCCAAACACCTCTGATTTCCTCGCTGGCTGCGCTGATGGTCCAAGGATGTTGCCTCTCACCGACCATCTTCTCCTCTCATATGCTCCCCAGGGTGGGGGGATTGAAAGCTCCTCTTGGCTTGCTGGAGGTCTTCTTTCTTGAACCTCGTAGCCTTGTCTCTCCACAGCTTGATTGAAGGTCAGGACTATCGAAGCAGTGAAATCAGGTGCAGGGTGAAACAATCAGAGTCAAGGAGATCAGGAAGAAACGAATAGACACCTGAGGGAATTGGTGGCCTACTTACTAGGGGGGGGTGTAAACCAGGGTGCAACCAATCAGAGAGTGGCTCATGCCAGGAGGAGCAGCTCTCCATGTGAGGGCTTGGAAAACTGCATTTAGGAATGGGGGATTAGGAGCAGACTGGACCAATCACTGAACTTTTCTTAATAACCAACTGAATAGCTCTGAGCAGCCAATCATGCTGAAAAAAGGCCACACCAGAGTTGGGCTATTTGAAGACCATCTTAAATCACTTGATGGGACAGGTAATAGGTTAAGGAGAGACCAGAGGTCAAAGGTGAACTGGGACTTAGATAGATTAGCTCTTAGGGAGTCAAATAGGTCCCAGTCTAGATTCCTGGGTTAAGGGTAACCTGAGGTGGCAGGAACAGGGCAGGGTCTGGGGAGGGACCAGACCTTGGCCCAGACCAAGTGGGCCTCGGCCCTGGCACCCTCCCACTCTACCTGAGGGGTGTCCAGATAATTCTCTACCCATAGTGAGACCCTGTCTCAAAAAACAAAAAAAAAAAAAAAAAGAGAAGATAAAAGAATAAAGTTAGTTGAAGATAGGGAGGGGGTAGGTTTGTGTACCAAGGCTATCCTCCTATTCTGGAAGTCAGTCTGTAAAAATACTTCATTTATGTGTTTTTTGTGGATTTTTTTAGTCCCTAAGTATATAAGGGTTGGGGTTTATTAGCTCAGTTGATAAAGTGCTGCTCTGCACTCCCTGAGGACCCAGGTTCGATCCCAGCACTGCAAAAAAGGGAGGACAGGGCAATCCACTCCCAAAGCAATCCTGAAACAATCAGCCATTGAAAATCCTATGAGAATCTCTATGAGTCGAACTGAACTTGAAGGTACCTAACAACAACAACAACAAGTACATAATGTCTTCAGCCATACCACTCTGGTATTTGATCTCATCAGATCTTGGAAGCTAAGTAGGGTCAGGCCTGGTTAGTACTTGGATGGGAGACCACCTGGGAACACCAGGTGCTGTAAGGCTTGGGAGAAGGACCTGGCAACCCACTTCCGAAACAGTCAGTCATTGAAAACCCTATGAATAGCAGAGAAGCACTGACAATAGTGCCAGGCATGGTACAGTGTCTGTTAGTGTTTTGTCTGTTGTACATAGGGTTGCTATGAGCCGGACCCGACTCCGGGGCACCTAACAAAAACATGATGATCACTCTCTAAGAAAAGTGTACATATGTTTATTCAACTCCAGCTAGCAGTATGGCTAAATTCTTCACAGATATTGTATGGTATTCCAACATGCTTTTTATCCTTTCTATTGTTTCTCTTTATTGAGATATAATTCACATACCACACAATTCCTCCATTTAAAGTACACAATTCAGTGCGTTTTTTTGGCATATTCATAGAATTGTACAAGCATTACCACAATTGCAGAACACTTTTATCACCCCCAAAAGAGACCTAAATGCACTTCTCAATCCCCAGCAGTCACCCCTTAGCATCTGGCAAACACTAATTTCTGACTCTCCACATGTGCCTACTCTGGACACATGTAAATGAATCATCCAACATGTGCTCTTTCGTGTCTGACTTCTTTCACGTAGCATAATGTGTCCAAGGTTCATCTATGTTGTAGCATTTATCAATATTTCAGTCCTTTTCATATCTGAATAATATGCCTTTGTATGGATATACCATATTTTATCCATTCATCAGTTGATGGACATTTGAGTTACTTCTAATTTGGGACTATTATGAATAACGTTTCTGTGACTACTCATGTACAGTTTCTTATGCAGAAATATTTTCAGTTCTTTTGGGCATATATGTAAGAATGGAACTAGTGGGTGGTACAGTACCTCTAACCATTTAAAGAACTGCCAGACTGTTTTTCACAGCAACTATACCACTTTCCATTCCTGCCAGCAGTATATGAGGGTTCCAATTTCTCCATATCCTTGCCAGCACTGGTTATTAAGTGCATCTGTGATTATTGCTATTCCAGTAGGTGTGGAGTGGTATCTCATTGAGGTGGTCATTTGCATTTCCCTGATAGCTAACAATATTGAGAATTCTTTCATGTGCTTCTTGACCATTTTTATATGTTCTTTGGAGAAATGTCTATGTCCATTTTAAAGTCAGGTTGTTTCTTACTGCGTTGCAAGGGTTGTTTATATATTCTAGATAAAGGTCCCTTCGCACATATATGATTTGAATATATTTCTCCTTTTCTTTGTGGCACTGGGAGGTGAACCCAGGGCCTTGCACAAACTTTATAAGTGCTCTACCACTGAGGTGCACCCCAGCCCCTTTTGTATTTTTTATCTTGAGGCTGGGTCTCCCTAAATCACACAAGCTGCCTCTGAGCTCTAACTTGTCATCCTCCTGCCTCTGCCTCCTGAGTCACTGGCATTACAGGTGTGTGCCACCGCACCCAGCTCATTTCTCCTATTTTTTTTTAAGAAGCAGGGGCTTGCTATTCTATCCATCTGGCCCTGAATTCCTGGGTTCAGGCAGTCTTCCTGCCTCCCAAGTGATCAACTGCCCAAATAGCTAGGGCTACAGGTGTCCCATTTTATCCCATTTTGTGTGTTGCCTTTTTACTTTGTGATGATGTCCCTTGAAGCTCAAAAGTTTCTTAATTTTGTTAAAGTCCAATATATCTGATTTCTTTTGTTGCTTCTGTTTTGGTGGTGTATCTAAGAATACCTCGCCTAATCTAAGTTCATGGAAATTTAACCTAAGTTTTTTTCTAAGAGTTTTATTTTAACCCTTACATTTGTATCTTTGATCCATTTTGAGCTAATTTTGTATATGTTGTGAATTATCGAGTCTAAATTCATCCTTTTGCATTTTTATATCCGATTTTCCCTGTACCATTTGTCGAAAATATTCTTTTTCCCATCAAATTTCCTTGGCATCTTTGTCAAACATCAACTGATCATAAATAGATGCTTTTTTTCCTGGACTCTCAATTCTACCCCATTGATCTATATGTCTGCCCTTATGCCAGTGCCACACTGTTCTAATTAGTGTAGATTTGTAGTAAATTTTGAAATTGGGAAGTATGAGTTCTCCAACTTTGTTCTTTATCAAGTTTATTTGAGTATTCCTGATCCTTGCATTTCCATATGAATTTTAGGATCAGCTCGTCAATTTTTGTTAAAAAAAAAAAGGAAAGTCAGCTTGAATTTTGGTAGGATTTGCTATGAATCTGTAATTAAATCTGGAGAGTATTGCCATCTTAACAATATTAAGTGTCCATTAACATGGGAAGTCTTTCCACTTTAGTTTTTTCAATATTATGTAGTTTTCAATGTCCAACTCTTGCATTTCTTTTGTTAAATTTGTTCCCTAGTATTCTTTTTGATTGTGCTCTAAATGGAGTTGTTTTCTTGATTTCATTTTTGCACTGATCCTTGTTAGTGTAAGCAACTCATTTTTAGATGTTGGTCTTATACCCTGAAACCCTGATGAGTTCATTTATTAGGTATGATGGGTATTTTAGGGTTTTCTTTTTATGTAAGATCATATCATTTTCAGATACAAATAATATTAGTTCTTCCTTTTCAATGTTGATGCTTTTTATTTTGCCTTCTTACCTAAAACCTGGATAGGACTTCCTGTACAATGTTGAATAGTAATGAGCAAAAGCAGATGTCCTTGTCTTATTTCTGATCTTTCAGAGAAATCTTTGTCTTTTACCTTTCAGTATGGTATTAACTGGGCTGGGATTTAGCTCAGTTGGGTAGAGTGCTGCACTGCAGTTTCTGAGGTCCCGAATTCAATTCCCAACACCGCAAAAATGGGAGAAGGACCTGGCAACCCACTCCCAAGGCAATCCCAAAACAGCCACTGAAAACCCTATGAGGGTGGCTATGAGTCGGATACCGACTTGACGGCACCTAACAACAACAACAATGGTATTAACTATGGGATTTTCATACTTATTTTAAAATCTGGTTCAGGAAGTTTTCTCCAACATGATTTACATGTCTCTCTATATGTCATACAGGGATAAATTCTTCATATGATCCTTATATGACATGTTGTTGTGGTATGCCATTGAGTCAGATCCGACTCATAGCAACCCTGTGTACAACAAAACAAAACACTTCCCAACATGGTGCCATGCACATAATCTTTTTATGTTTGAGCCCAATGTTACAGCCACTATATTTCTTCTCATTTTGAGTTGTGCCATATCAGCAAAAGGAGGTCCCAGGGGCTCCTATAATATAAATAACATTTATATTATAGGAATGGAGTAACCATTCCTATCATGATGATCGACTCTACTTTGAGGAGGCAACTCTTCCTCAGTCATTTCTTGCATGTCTTCCAGCCTAGGGGGCTCATTTTCCAGCATTATATATTGACAGTGCTTCTCTGCTAGTCATAGGATTTTTGATGGCTAATTGTTTTAGGAGTGGGCTGCTGGGTCCTTCTCCTTAGTCTGTCTTAGTCTGGAAGCTTAGCTGAAACCTGTCTACCACGGGTGGCCCTGTTGGTATCTGATATGCCAGTGGCATAACTTTCAGGATCACTGAAACACACAAGCCCCCACAGCACAAGCTGACAGGCATGCAGGGGCTATATGACATAGAGGGAAATTAATGTACAAATGGTTAAGAAATATACTCAAGATACACATCAAATTAGAGATGAGGTTGAAGCATCCTGCTCTATACTGTTTCCTGTGATCTCCTGCTACAACTCTTGTATCTTTCTAGAGAAACTAAGAAAGCTTTATCTTTTCTACTTATTTTATTAAAAATATAAACTCCATAAGAGTAGAGTTTGTTTCTGAAATTTTTACCTTTTACCCCAGAACCTGGCACAGAATAAGGGCTTCAGTAGTCTCAAGGAAATAAAACTAATTTAGAGAAACAAGTACATCTGGAGCCTTTTTAATTTAATTAAATTTAACTTTTTATATTTATTTATTTACTTACTTATTTATTGAGGCAGAGTTTCACTGTGTAGCCCAGGCTGACCTCAAGTTTGTGATTGTAGTTGAGGTTGGCCTCAAATGCACAATCCTCCTGCCTCAGCCTCCCAAGTGCTGGGATTACAGACCAGGCCACCATGCACAGCTGTGGACACCTTTTTTTTTCCCAGTTCTTGAGGTTTGAACCCAAGGCCTCACACATACTTTGCAAGTGCTCTACCACTAGCTTCACCCCAGCCCATTTTTTATTTTTTTTTAATTTTGATTCAGGGTATCACTAAATTACACAGATTACCTCTGTCCTTAAACTCACCATCCTCTTGCCTCCACTTCCAAGTCATTTATATTACAAGCAACCATGCAGGGCCTGTGGGGCCTTTTTAATGTGGAGATATCTCAGGCCTCGGGGAGAGTATGGTTGAAGGAGATAAGAAATATTTACATAAAAAATGAATGAGATCTAATAATTGCAAATCAGTGGTAATCATAAGTGCTTGAAATGGTAGAGCCTGTCTAGATCTAAACTGAAAAAGAAAGGCTTCATGAAGGATACAGGGCATGGACAGACCCCTGAAGGATGGGTAAGAACTAGCTTGTGTGTGTTGAGGAAGTGCCTTAGGCAGAACTTTTAACAAGAAGTTAAATTCTTCATTTTTATTATTATATGAACTCTGCTCATTAAATCCAATCACTACTACACAGGATATGCCAAGCAATATATTAATAAAATAGGTTATGTAAAAATAGGTAATATTCTCTATGGAGTTTTAGCCCCAGACAGGAAATCTTTGGTAGGTAATAGCACCTAGTTGTGTTTCATTATAGTTCTGATTTGAGATGACACTGTTCAGCTGGGGCAGAGGTTTTAAAGGTCCCTCCACCCCATGAGTTTTGGCTGTCCTCCCTAGTGATTATCTTCATTTTGAGAGTTTCAGCATTCTTTCCTTCTCTATACCATGGTTATTCAGTGCACTGACTCTGAAATCAGGCTGAATAGGTCAGAATCCCAGCTTTGTCCCTTTACCAGCCTGTGGAACCTCTGGCACATTGCTTAATCCCTGTATGCCTTCATTTCCTCACCTGTAAAATGAAGGTATTAATTACCTATGTTCCAAGGTTATTTCAAGGATTCAATGAAGTATGTTAAACATAGAAAATGATGTCTGGCACATCTACATAATTGTTACATTTATATATGTGTGAGCCATAGCTATAACTTCCCCCTAAAGCACAGGAGAATTTCACCATCCAGCATACCCTCTATGTTTCTGATGGTGCACAAGGTCATCTTCATCATTGTGGCTGTCCCTTCCACTCTGCAATGAAGTCTTTTTCATTACTAGTAACCATCTGGCCTACTAACTAAGCCAAACAATTCTAATTCTCTTGCTGTTACCACCTGTGAAGCAGTTTCTTTCTTTAATAAAACAAAACCCAAGGCTTCTAAGATATTAACCCTGAATAAAAATTAGTAGGCTGGGAGGGGGCTGGGATTTAGCTCAGTTGGTAGAGCGCTGCGCTGCAGTCTCTGAGGTCCCGAGTTCAATTCCCAGCACCACAAAAATGGGAGAAGGGCCTGGCAATCCACTCCCTAGGCAATCCCAAAATAGTCAGCCATTGAAAACCCTATGAGGGTCGCTATGAGTCAGATACCGACCCGAAGGCACCTAACAACAACAACAAGGCTGGGAGGGCTATTTACTGAAGGACATAAAAGAAAGTAAAGTCCCAAATAAGTGTAGATACATACCTTATTATGATTATAAAAATGTCACCTCTCTCCTAAATATCTGTCAGTTCAATGCCACTGGAATCAAAATCCAAAATGGACTTTTTAAGCTTAATGAAGTGATTCTAAAATTTATCAGTAAAAAAGAGATGTAAAAATAGCTAAGAAAATACCTCAAAAAAGAGAAAGAAGAAGCAGAAGCTTGCCATGACAGACATTAAAATGAATAATATAGCTAATTAAAACTGGGTATCTACTAACACATAAGTAGGTGGAAGAATGTACCAATATGGGAGACAAAATAGGTCTATGTGCATAAAAAATGTATATGTAAAGTGACTTTCAGTTTAAGATGGCAGAATAAAGGCAGCCTCATGTGACATGGTAAAACAAAGGAGTTAGAATAGGAAGGAATGGATTGTTTTCCCAAGAAAGAAGGTCTAGAGAAGCACAGAAACCACAGAAGAGATTGTGAGATTGTCCTAGATTGCAGAAATGAGCTAAACAGTGAGAGGGACTGAGCAGGACACATCTGCAGGACAGCTTCCTGTGGGGGATTCAAGGCTTATTCAACATAAGCAAGTCAATAAATGTAATGCAGCATATAAATAGACTTGAAAACAGAAATCATATGATCCTATCAATAGATGCAGTAAAGGCCTTCAACAAAGTTCAACATCCTTTTATAGTTAAAGCCTCAAAGAAATTAGGAATTGAAGGAACATACTTCAACATGATAAAGGCAATATATGAAAACCATACAGCCAACATCATGTGAAATGGGGAAGATCTGAAAGTATTTCCCCTGAAATCAGGAGCAAGACAAGGGTGTCCACTGTCTCCACTACTGTTCAATGTGGTAATTGAACTAGCTAGACAATAAGGCAAGAGAAATAAATAAAAGGGATCCAAATCGGAAAGGAAGAAGTTGAATTATCCCTATTTGCAGATGGTATGATCCTATACTTAAAAGACCCCAAAGACTCTGCCAGATAACTCTTACAGCTGATAAACATTTCCAGCAAAGTGGCAGGATACAAAATTAACATACAAAATTAGTAGCTTTTCTTTACAGCAATAATGACCAGATAGAGAAAGGAACCAGGAAAACCACTCCATTCACAATAGCTTCAAAGCAAATAAAATACCTGGGAATAAACCTAACCAAGGAGATGAAAGACCTCCTCAATGAAAACTTCAAAACACTAAAGAAAGAAATTGAAAAAGACACCAGGTGTTGGAAAGCTCTCCCATGCTCATGGATTGGAAGAATTAATATTGTGAAAATGGCTATATTATCAAAAGCAACCTACAGCTTTAATGTAATCTTCGTTAAAATCCCAATGACATTTTTCACAGAAATGGAGAAAACAATACTAAAATTCATATGGAAGTATAAAAGACCCCAAATCACTAAAGTGAACCTGTGCAGAAAGAACAATTTGAGGGGCATCACAATTCCTGACTTCAAATTATACAAACACATAGTAAAAAAGGTGCCAAAAATATAAGTTGGAGAAAGGACACCCTCTTCAACAAATGGTGCTGGGAAAATTGGATATCCTCATGTGGTGGTGGCGATGTTAGGTGCGTTTGAGTAGTGTCTGACTCATAGTGAACCTCAGAGGGTTTTCAATATTTGATTATTTCAGGAGTGGACTGTCACATCCTTCTCCCATTTGTGCAGTGGTGGGGATCAAATCTAGGTCCTCAGAAAGTGTGGAGCAGCACTCTACCAACTAAAGTAAATCACAGCCCCATCCTCATGTAGAAGACTGAAACTAGATACCTCTCTCTCACCTTGCACAAAAATAATTTCAAAATGGATCAAAGGCCTTAATATAAAACCTGAAACTTTGAAACTGTTAGAGGAACACATGGGGAAAACACTTTAAGACATAGGCTTAGGCAAGGACTTTCTAAATAGGACCTACATAAAGCAGGAAACAATAGCAACAAATGACAGATGAGATTGCATTAAATTTAAAAGCTTTTGCACAGCAAAGACACAAATATTAGAGTGAAGAGATAGCCTACAGAATGGGAGAAAATCTTTGCCAGTTATACATCAAACAGGGGATTAATACCTAGGATATATAAAGAACTCAAAAAATTAAACACCACAAAAGCAAAATATCCAATCAAAAATGGGCAAATGAACTGAAGAGAGACTTCTCAATAGAAGAAATACAAGTGGTTTAGAATCATGAAAAAATGCTCAACATCCCTAGCCCTCAGGGAAATATAAATCAAAGCTACATTGAGATACCATCTCACCCTGAGTCGGAATGGCTAGCATCAACAAAACAAGCAACAACAATTGCTGTTGAGGATGTGGGGAGAAATGAATACTTATACACTGCTGGTGGGAATGCAGATTGGTGCAGCCACTATGGAAATCAGTACAGAGTTTCTTCAAAAATCTAGGAATAGAACTACCATACAACCCAGCTATACCACTCCTGGGTATATATCCAAAGGAATGTAAGTGAATATACCACAGAGTTAACAGCTCATCCATATTTATTGTGGCATTATTCACAATAGCCAAGGTACAGAACCAATGTGGGTGTCCATCAACAGATGAGTGCATAAGGAAGTTGTGGCATATATACACCATAGAGTTTCATTCAGCCATAAAGGACAAACTTATGGCATTTGCTGGAAAGTGAAAGGAACTAGGGATCATCATTTCGAGCAAAATAAGCCATACCCAAATAGATAAACATTGCTTGTTTTCTCCAATATGTGAATGTTAGACTTCAATATATATTCATTATTAAAACATATAGTTTATTAAAGTAGAAGGTGCCTATGTACGGAAAGATAACAGACTAAAGAAAAGGGATCAAGAAGGAAGGGTAAAAGGAGAAAGAAAGGAACTATCACATATGTTGCTAAGGCTGGGATTTAGCTCAGTTGGTAGAGTGCCCCTCTGTGGTCTCTGAGGCACTGGGTTTAATCCCCAGCACCACAAAAATGGGAAAAGAACATAGCAATGCACTCCCAAAACAATCCTGAAACAATCAGCCACTGAAAATCCTATGAAGGTCGTTATGAGTTGGATACCACTTGATGGCACCTAATAACAAGAAGAAAGAGCAAAAGGGAAATAAACATTTGGGAGAGATAATCTAAAAAAAAAAAAAAAAAAAACCAAAAAAAACACTGCTTCAACTTCAGCCTTTCCTTATCTGGGTTCCTTGCCTTTTTTCCCTGCTTCTTACCACTCATAACTCCTTTCCCGCTGCCAAAAGGTACCTCCTAGACATCTTGACATTTTCTTGGCAAAGATGGAGTAAGTGACTCTAGACATGGTAACAAAGGCTCTATCTTCCAGTTCGAGTTTGTTCAGTTGTTTTTGCTTGGGTTTCTTTTTGTTTGTTTGTTTGTTTGTTTGTTTGTGAGACAGACCTTTTACCAAGATGACTAATGCCAAGAACTAACTTGCCCAGGTGAGAACTCACCCAGGAGTCATAGAGGTTCCACTTTGCTCTGTTGCTACAAATGGAACCATATCTAAGCAAAACACAACCATAACACTCATGAAGCCAGAATCACACCTAGGCAGTAAACAAATGAAATTGTTGCTAGGCTCAGTGGAATATGCCTGTAATCCCAGTGACTCAGGAGGCAGAGCCAGGAGGATATACAGCTTGAAGCCAGAGGTAGGCTATGTAATGTAATGAAACCCTGAGTCTAAATAAAACATAAAAATTGGGCTGGAGTGCAGTCCGGTAGTAGAGCACTTGCAAAGTATGTACAAAGTCCCTGAGTTCAACCTCTAAGTACCACACAAAAAAAATACAATTGTTAAAGGACAGTAAATAAGGAAGAAAAGAGGAAAAAGGTTGTAGAAGGGCATGCCAATAGTAATTCCTATAGTGCTTAAATATGTGCCAGGCACTATACTAAGTACTTTTCATAAGTTAACTCATTTGATGCTCACTACAACTTTGTGCAGTAATTCACTAATAACCTCTGTTTTATTTCCCCTTTGCTCGGGAAACTGAGTCAGAGCAAAATTAGATGTCCTCTTTGACCTCACACAATCCATAAATGGCAGAGCTGAAATTGGAACCCAGAGAAGTTGATTTAACAAGTTACCCTCTTAGGCTCCATGGTGAGAAGAATCAAGGGCAAAAGAAGAGACAACCAAGCAAACAAAAAGAGAAGGAGGGAGGAGGGAAGACTTAATTCACAGACACAGAAAGCAGTTAGTACCTGGTACCCAGCCTCCTTTTCAGGACCAACCCAAGCCCTTACAATCCTCATCTCTATCTCTGGTATCAAAGCTTCCTAAAATGATTTCATTTGGGCAAAAGGGTTCAATAGAGAGAAACAACTGGTGTCCAGAGGAATAAATGTTATTATTACATCATGGAAAACAATTGTTTTCAGAAGGAGGGCATGTGAACTCAGGAATACAAAAACACTGCCTTTTGAGATTTTTTTTTCCTCCTCTCTGCCCAAGCACAGCTTAAGTACCATTGAGTCGGGCCAGACTCATAGTGAATCTATGTGCAGATATTGATTCTAGGGACTACATATTTTTGCCTTTGGAGAAATATATACATGGATTTTTTTTTTTTTGGTACTGAGGGTTGAACCCAGGGCCTCATGCCTGCATGCTTTGCAAGTGCTGGACCACTGAGCTGCGCCCCCAGCCCTTTTTTTTGTTTTGTTTTGTTTTTGTTTTTGTTTTTTACTTTTTGAGACAGGGTCTCACTAAATTATGCAGATTGCCTCTGGTCTGGAATTTGCGATCCTCCCGCCTGTACCTCCTGAGCCACAGGGATTACCGGCGTGTGCCACCGAGCCCGGCAATACCTGGACTTTTAAAACGATGATTATTTTTCAGATGAACTAAAGCTTTTCTCAGCATTGTTCTTGTTAGGTGCCATTGAGTCAGGTCTGACTCATAATAAGTCTATGTACAACAGAGGAAACACTACTCCACACTGTGCCATGCCCAGCACTATCGTCAGTACTTCTCTGTTATTCATAGTGTTTTCAATGGCTGATTTAGTAATGGGTTGCCCAGTCCTTCTCCCATTTTTTGTGGTGCTGGGGATTGAACCTAGGGCCTCAGAGCATGCAGAACAGCACTCTACCAACTGAGTCAAATCCCAGCTCTGAGCACAACTGAGAGCTGTGAAAATCAAAAGATCCACTATGCCCTTTCCCCAGTATTTACCTGTAATTTCACCAGAAAGAGGTAAAATTGCAGCTTTTGAATAGTATTAAGCCCTTAAACTCAGGGAAGATGGAAGATAAACTGAAGATAACTCCAACTTCTTAAATCAATTTTTTTTTTGCAGTACTAAGGACTTGAACCCAGGGCCTCATGCATGCTTTTTGCAAGTACTCAACCACTGAGCCATACCCCCAGCCCATTTTTTACTTTATGTTTTGAGACAGGGTCTCACTAAATTTCACAGGCTGCCTCTGGCCTCCAACTCGTGATCTTCCTGCCTCCTCCTCTTGAGTCACTGGTATTACAGGTTTGCACCACAACACCTGGCTCAATTCTTTTTTTTTTTTTTCTAATCCCTGTGATGCTAGGGATGGAACCAGAGCCTCATGCATGCCAAGTAAGTGCTCCATCACTGAACTACACTACCGGCCCCTTAAATAAGTTCTTAAAAACCCTACAGTTCATATGTACTACACCCTTATTATTCTGTAAGATATACACAGATTTGTTTGTTTGTTTCTTTTGTGGCACTGTGGGTAGAACCCTGGGCCTTGCATTTGCATTCTTTGCAAGTGCTGGACCACTGAGCTGCATCCCCAGCCCATTTTTTTACTTTTGAGAGAGTGTCTCCCTAAATTACCCAAACTGGATCTGGTCTTGAACTTGCGATCCTCCATCCTCTGCCTCTGCCTCCCAAATTGCTGGGATTACAGGCATGCGCCCAGCTAATGCTTTATTTCTAAAGCAAACACTGGAATTGAAGATAGAAGTGGAGCTCAAAGCCCTGTACAAAATTAATAGGAAGAGACTGTTGACATTTGGAAATTCACTTGCCAAGAAGGGGAAGTGTGGCAGTATTCACCTCCTCAGTGTCTGTCCAGCCCTCTCTCCTGAGCTCTTTGCTGGGCTTTTCTCCTTGAGTGGCCCACAGCCATCTACCTCACAGTCACCATCCCCCTACTTGGCCCCTTCATCTATATTTACACCATTTTAATTCAGATCTTTGTCCATATTGCTTTCTGACACAGACAGCTAAACAAAATTGAAGACCTCCAGAAAAGATCTTCTACAAGTACTATAGGTGGGAGTACATGTCCTTTCCATGTTCCTGTGCATTCTCATAATGTGAAATATAAATGCAGATGGGTTTGCCTTTTCTTCATCTAGAAAAACAATAGAGTAGTCCATCCACCCCCTAATTCCCTGGGACACCAATCAATGTTTTGCTTTCTACAGTTTTAGTTACCCATGGTCAACTACAGTCTGAAATATTTAATGGAAAATTCCAGAGATAAAATCATTTTTAAGTTTTAAATAACTTTTAACATTATTGTTATAATTGTTCTATTTTATTAGATTACAGACATTATCAATCTTTTCCTTATATAATCTTCTTTATACACTAAAAGTTTCTTATGTTGTTTTTGTTGTTAGGTGCCGTCGAGTCGTGTCTGACTCATAGCGATGAAAACCCTTATAGGGTTTTCAAGGGCTGATTGTTTCAAGATTGCCTCGGGAGTGGGTTACCACATCCTTCTCCCATTTTTGTGGTGCTGGGAATCAAACTCAGGACCTCAGAGACTGCAGAGCGGTGCCCTACCAACTGAGCTAAATCCCAGCCCACAGTTTCTTATAGTCTTTACTAATGAGTATTTATTGAATATGCCATGGACTGCTAAAAGTACCAACAGATATGTCCTAAAAGAAGTATAACCAGAGTGCTTCTTGGAAGCAAGGATGGCTAGACTGTGTCTTACATATCTGGGACGAATTAGAGGACAAATTCAGGAGGAACCAATCCCTGGAGAAAGACATCATGTTTGGGAGAGTGGTGAGTTTAGCAAAAAAGGAAGACCCTCTATTAGATGGATTGACACAGTGGCTGCAACAATGGGCTTAAACATAAAAGAGCTTGTGGAAATATCTTGTTTATCCAATGAAGTCAAGAGTGTTTTTTAAAACATTTAGAGATAACATTATGAACCATGCAGACAGAAACTACTGTCAATCATAATGCTGAAATCTTGGACAAATCTTACCTTTTCTGGGCTTCAGTTTCTTCACTGTACAATGAAGGTTTGAGGGATTCTTAATCTAAGTCATAAATAAAGGGATATTTAAACATAATTGGTTTCTTTTATAATCATATACATTTTATTTAAATTTTCAAACATTCTCTTGTTCTGAGAAGGGATTGCTGGGATAAAAGACGTTAAGAAGCTCTGCATGAACTTAGGGTCACTTACAAGTCTCAAAATTAAACAATTTTGGCAATTCAATATAAAAACTAAAAGAGTATGTTTCTGGCTAAGGATAAATGGAATGGGACAGTAGGAAAGGCACAGCACTACAGATAAAAAATACATAAAGATTAAAAGACTGACCCAAGTTGATAATATTTTGCCTTTTCAGTTCCCCTACTCATTTTGTAGACTTGCTAATGCCAGCATTAATGTTGCTCATTTACTATTTATATCTTAAAGCTACTGAAGTGTGATTTATGGGAAAAAATAAATAAAAGAAATCAATTATACTTAAATATCCTTTTATTTATGCCTGGCACAGTGTCGGGAACTGTTTCATTCCATTGTACATAGGGTCACTATGAGTCAGACCCAACTCGACAGCAGATAACAATTGGATAAACAACAATATTTTCTAAGATTCAGACTACAACATGTAAATTTCAGTCTTTTCTGCTTCTTTTTAGACTTTATTTACATAAATATTAAACCAGGTAATTTTTGTTTGTCTTTGAGACAGGCTCCCATTGTGTAGCCTTGTTGTTGTTGTTGTTAGGTGCCATCGAGTCGGTATCCGACTCATAGCAACCCTCATAGGGTTTTCAATGGCTGACTGTTTCGGGATTGCCTTGGGAGTAGATTGCCAGGCCCTTCTCCCATTTTTGCGGTGCTGGGAATTGAACTCAGGACCTCAGAGACTGCAGTGCAGCGCTCTACCAACTGAGCTAAATCCCAGCCTGTGTAGCCTTAGGCTACTCCTTTTAAATTTACTAGGTGGTTCAGGCTGGCCTCTAATTCTCTACTCTCCTGTCTCTACAACGGTGGGCTTGTACATAAAAAGGATTGTTTGCCTGGCACAGAATTTCGGAGTGTTTCGTTCTGTTGTACATAGGGTCACTATGAGTTAGACCCAACTCGACAGCACCTAACAACAACAAGGCTCCTGAGTACGGAGATAACAGACATGTGCTACCTCACCGGACGCAACTGTACTTTCTTAGCTACCAAGAATTCCGTATAAGTCAAGATATCTATCTCGTTCATTTTTTAATGCTTCAGTTTTCATTTTGTGACAGCAAGCTTGTTTTATAGAGTTCCTGTGTTAATGGTCATTGTTAATCTGTGGTTATATGAGATGGTTTAGAGCAGTGGTTCTCATAGTATAGACCAGCAGCTTGTGGGCTTGTCAAAAATGCAAGTTTGTGGACCCTACTCACCTACTGAATCATAATCTCTGAAGGTAGAGTCGAGGAAACTATTTTAACAAGCTGTCCAGGTGTTTATTATGAATGTTACCATTTAAGACCTTCTGGTTAGGAACAGGGAGTGGAAACTTTTTCTATAAAGGGCCAAATATTTTTAGTTTTGCAGACATTATAGTCCCTGTCATTGCTATTCACCTCTGTAATTATAGTGGAAGAGCTGTAATGGACAATACATGAACAATTTTGTGTGGCTCTATTTCACAAAAATAGACAGTGGATCATATTTGGCCCATGGGCTGTACTTTATTAAACGTTAATACTTAGAAGTGTTTTAAGGATAGTATACCACCTACTAAATAAACATTATTATGCATTCTTATCACTATATTGCCTGCAGCCATAGCCTTGTGGCATCCGATCCCATCAGATCTCGGAAGCTAAGCAGGGTCAGGCCTGGTTAGTACTTGGATAGGAGACGGCCTGGGAATACCAGGTGCTGTAGGCTTGGGAGAAGGACCCGGCAACCCCCTCCCAAAAATCAATCTGCCATTGAAAACCCTATGAACAGCAGAGAAGCACTGACAATAGTGTTTCACCAGTTGTACGTAGGGTCGCTATGGGTTGGATACCAATTCGATGGCACCTAAACAACAACAACAGAAACATCACTATATTACCTGAGTTGTATGTTATTGACTTTCCACATGAATTTTTAAAAGTCAATTTTATGACAAGCCGAAAGGATCTGACTGGGCTATGGTGTTCTTTAGTTTTGCTCCAGAACTTGCTTGAATTAAGGGTCTTCAGTTTTTTCCTCATTTTACTATGTGAACTTGCATTACAAGGAGGTAATTTACAATTCTGAATAGTAACTTGGCTTTGTAATGGAAAGGATATTGTACAGTCTCACTTGCTAAAGTGGAAAAACAAATGGCTGCTGGGTTTCCATCGTGTCCCTTTTGTTTCACATCTAGAGCATTGTTTCTCAGATTGTGAGGCTGACATCCCTTGAGAGACTGATTGCATCTAGAAAGAGCTGAGACTGATTTACGAAAAATGGAAACAGGAATATTGTATTTTTCTTTTTTAATTGCCTTAATTGAGGTACTGGCCAAAGTAAAGCTGTATATTGTGTTTGGAACGTCATGTGGCTATTCCACTTTTAAACATTCTAAAGGAAGTGAGCCATAAAAACCTTTCCTTTCCACTTGTTACGATGTACCATTAAAATCTCTAGTAAGTTAAAATAAATATATGGAGAAAAACTGGATCAAGAGATTTCTAGAGAAAATCTATTTCTAATGTGCAGGGATTTTTAAATATTAAATATTTTCAATTTTCTGCATTTAGAAGAATCCAGTGAACCGTCCTGCTATCCCCTATCATCTTCCCTCCTGATTTGCTATCTTTGTACTCCAATCCATAAAGAGAGAAAATGTTTAGTGTGATTAAAAAAAAAACCTCTTTGCTTTTCAGAGAATATTATTTACAATGTAGCTATTCTGAAAGTTGGGCTGGGATTTAGCTCAGTTGGTAAAGCGCTGCTCTGTAGTCTCTGAGGTCCCGAGTTTGATTCCCAGCACCACAAAAATGGGAGAAGGACCTGGCAGTCCACTCCCAAGGCAATCCCAAAACAATCAGCCATTGAAAACCCTATGAGGGTCCCTATGAGTCGGACATGACTCCAGGGCACCTAACAACAACAATTCTGAAAGTAAGATATTAACTATATAAGATAAAATAAATACTGAAAGCATTCCAAGTCAATAGCATGTATCATGGCTACTGTTATATTTTAAATATAGAACCACAAGCTTACCTTTCTTTGTAATGTTGTGTTGCAGTTTTAGGGAAAGTACCTTGACTGCTTCCTCTGGGTCTGCAGAATAAGAATAGACCTGCATGTGAACAGAAAGGGTAATATTTCTTTCCTTCTAGTAATTTTTAATGTACAACTTAATGGGTCTCATGACATTTCCATACATGCTCTTAATTGTATATTCGTTGCTCATGTTCACCTCTCAGTTACATTCTCATGACTCCCTCTCCCCTATTTCCTCCCTTCCCACAAATGGTCCCCTTTCTAATTGCATGTCTTGTTTGTGTGTATGTCCACCTCTACACGCATCCCGATGTTGCCTTACTTCAACATATGAGATATTCTGAGAGGGTAACTTTTCTTCTGGGAGTCTCTGCTGATAGGCAAAGTTTCTGTTCCTTCCCTTGGTATTCCACAGTCTAGGATATTATTAGTTATGCCCTCAGGACAGCCTGTTCACAAAGGGACATGGTTCTATTAAACCACGGGAAGAATGTTGTTGTGATTATTTCCTTTCCCTGGGAATGTAACATGTAGATAATGAGGTTTTATTACTCTGTTTTGTATGTTTGTTATCTGTTCCTTAACATTTGTTGAATTTGTACTTGAATGTATAGTGTTCTCAGAATTATAGTGCTTCAAGTTGTAAGTTTTATATTAGAAAATTAATTGATTTTTCACTGGGCAAATTCCTTTAAGGGCCAACTAGTTAATACATACATTTGCCTGATTTCTAATGTAATTATTTCTTTTGGAGAAATAATTTAAAATTTCTAATTTTCCCCACCAAGAAATACATTGAAAATAAAAAATCTTCTCTTATGGAAATATTGCAAATTCCTGCTTTTTTTCTTCTCAGGCTCGGTTTTGCATTTTTTAAAGAAGCTGACTTGCCTGAGGTTAAGCACATTTATGAAAATAAGTGACCGAGTTTGCCCCACTCATTGACTTTCTCAAAGTATTCACTCCAGACTTTTATAAATACTTTTACAGTCATTGCTCTGTGGAGCACAATTGAGAACACTATCAGTCCCCTTTCGACCTCATTGAGTCTTGTCTCACTAAGGTTCATCACTGTTTATTTTCAATCACTTTTCAGGTTTCTTGACTTTCAATTTTCACCACCATTACTAGAAGTCAGCTTTCTTTTCAGTGCCATTTTAAAGTAAGAAGTAAAGCTTTTATCACTTCATGGGAATTACTGAGTACATGACCAGGAGTAGAAAGCCTAAATCCTAACCTGAGAATCAGATATTTTGCAGTCATTTGCCTTGGTAAAGTGGCTAACTTCCACATACAGATGGAATTCTGATTCATGCTTCAGAAAACTGGCAAGTTGATATATTCTGTATCTTCAGTACCAAGGGAGACAAGGTACAGCCAAGATACTGTACAGGACCACTCTGCTTACGCTTAGTTTACATATTTTTAAAATATCAAATACCTTTCTTTTTTTCAATCCCTCTCAGGCTCAGTTTCTTGGTAAATCATCTTTTAGCCTATTGTGGACAGAATGGCTGTTAAGTCTGCATGTACATGTCTCCTAAGTGACCTTTTCTCTTTGTTATAAAAGTGAGCTGTGACAGCAAAACTGCTCATTGGATAGCACAAAAGCCCTTTACACAACACATAGATGTGTCTTATAAAATATAACATCACAATAGCTATTTCATTATCCCCACCCTCTCCTCAAATTTTGCTGCCTGTCCTCCATCTTACTACCAACAAGTGATCTTCCTCCTGATTTCACTGAAAAACTATAGAAGGAAGCAGAAGAGAATGTCCTCATCTTCCCTCTGCACATCTGCAAACCTCCCTGCTGCCTTTCCTGTCGATCTTGCCCAAACTCATGGCTGAGTATATGCTGATGCCCCCCAGTTTTGTGTCTTTAAAGCAGATTGGTCTAAACACAAAAATCCCATGCTCAACTGTACAATGGCCTTATCCTGCGCGCATCTCAAGTTTAACATAATCAAAACAAACTCTTGATTTCTCCCCTTCAAGTCCATTCCTTTTTTAAGAGCTCCCCCATCATAGTAAATGATGTCACCACTCAGTCAGTTGCTCAGACCAGAAACATAGAAGTCAGATCTGCCTCCTTTTCGAACTTTCTCTCATACTTCACATCTAACCCTTCAGTAAATATTTTGGCTGTACCTTCAAAATACATCTAATCCTACCCTTTCTTACCACCTTCAACCCTACTATTCTAGTCCAAATACCTTGCATCTCATGTTTGCCCCACAACAATAGCCTGCTAACTTACCTCCCTGCTTCCACCCTTTTCCACCCTGAGTCTGTTCTTAACTCAGCAACCAAAATGACCCTTTCAAAACACAACTTGGTAAGGCCTGGAGGTGAAGTTCAATGACAGAGTGCTTGCCTAGCATGTGTCAAGTCCTTTGTTTGATGCCAAGCGCTGATATGTATATATCACACATACACACACACACACACACACACACACACATATGTGTGTGTGTGTGTATATATATATATATATATATATATATATATATATATATATATATATCAGGATCATGCCATGTTTCTATCCAAATCCTCCAATGGCTTCTTTCCTCCAAGTAAAACAAATAATCGTAGCCCTGGCTGATCCAGCACTGTGCTACCTCTACAGAACAGTTGCTAATTCTGTTCTACTTCCCTCTCTACTCCAGGCACACAGAGCTGTTTAGTGTTCCTTGTATATACCATGTCTACTCCCACATCAGGGCATTTGCACTTACACTTGAGTCTGCCTGGAATGCTTTTACCCCAAATGACACCATAGCTGTCTTCCTCATTTTAGGTTGCCATTCAAATGTCACCTTATCAGAAAGGACTTCCCTGAAATAATAAGCACTCATCTCACTCCAGGACTCCTCATCCCCTTAGCTTCCTTCATTTTCCTGCATATCAGCTCATGCCCTCTGACATTATAGCATTGCATTTTCTGGTTTGTCATCTGTTTGCTTCAAATGGAATACAAACTTGATGTAAGCAAGAGCTTTGTTTTGTCCATTGCTGTACCTTCAGCTCCTAGTACAGTTTCTGGCACATAGTAGATGCTCAATAAATAGATGCTGAATGAGTGGATGGATGAAAGGCACAGTTGAGACTATAAGAAATCAAGATGTCAGAAAAGAGCAAGGGATCTTTTAAATGTTAGAGTGCTGTGCAGGCGATCTGTGTCCTAGTGGGCATAAGATTTACATTCAGTGGCCCAAACTGTCAGTTACCCCCAAAGCATACTCTCCTGTCTGTCACACTAGTAGAACTCCTAATTTTGAACTGAGCATAGGGCCATATAGAGTAAAGACTACCATGACTAACTTCTGACCAAGGGGATATGAAAGCAAATGTTACATGGAAGTTACTGGGAATTTTCCTTAAGAGACAGCTGTCATGTGTCTTCTTAACACTTTACTTTTTCCTGCTGGTGGAAATGTGAAAATGAAGGCTAGAGGTGGAGCAGCCACCTTGGTCCATGGGGTGACCTGAAAAATAGAGGCCACATACAGTGGAATAATAAGAGGAAGGAGCCTGAGTGCCTGAGAGCATTGTGAGTTCAAGCATGCAAACCAGCCTTGGACTCCCTTTCTCTGCACTGTTATGAGAGACATAAGTTTTCCTCTTGCTTATGCCACTATTATTTTGGAGTTCTGTTGTTCTCAGCTGAACCTAATACTAATCAATACAATGCATATGCAGAGAGTATCCACGACCTTGGAACTAAGAACCCCATAGAAGGTCTGGGTCCTCAATTCGCTTTTCCCTCAATGAAATGGTGAATTAGGAGAAAAAAACCTATTTAGCTGGGTGTGGTGGTGCATGCCTGTAATCCCAGCAATTTGGAGGCTGAGGCAGAAGGATGGAGAGTTTGAGGCCAGCCCAGGCTACATAGTGAGAACTTGTCTATATATATGGTTGCTTGCCTAGCCTTGAGTTCTCATCTGGGCAGGGATCCAGAACTCACTTGAGAATTCATAACCACTAATAAGGAAGTTTTTTGAAACAACATATAAAAAGCACCACCCAAAGGTGGAACTGATAAAGCTGAGAGCATTAAAGTAAAAAACACATTTCTGTTTTTTTTTTTTTGTGGGGGGTGGAGGAGAGAGTTTGAGATGGAGCCTCACTCTGGCCTCAAACTTGAGATCTTCCTCCATCAGCTTCCCAACCCAAATGGTGGGATTACATGCATGTGCGACCATGCCAGCTAAAAATACACTTCTGAATGACATAACACATCATAAATGAGGCTAAAGACACATTACAGACTGCATAAACATAAGAGATTAATGCAAGAAAATATAAATGACCCTATAAATCAATAGGGCTGGGGTTTGGCTAGCTGATGGAGCGCTGCTCTGTGCTCTCTGAGGCCCTGGGTTCAATCCTCAGCACTGCAAAAATGGCAGAAGGGCATGGCAGCCCACTCTCAAAACAATCTGAAAACAATCAACCGTTTAAAACCCCACGAATAGCAGAGAAGCTCTGACATACTGCCAGGCATGGCACAGTGTCAGGGAGTGTTTCATTCTGTTGTACATAGAGTCACGATGAGTTGGACCTGACTCAACGGCTCCTAACAACAACAACAACAACAACAACAACAACAACATAAGTCAATAAGAAAGAAGACAATCAATCTGGTAGTAGAACCCATAAGGAAAGGATATAAAGAGGTGCTTCATAGAGGAGGAAACTTTAATGACCTGCAAATGAAAAGGTGTTAACCTCTATATATTGTTTGTTGTTGTTAGGTGCTCTCGATATGTTGTTGTTGTTGTTAGGTGCCATCAAGTCAGTATTGACTCATATCGGCCCTGCATACAACAGACAAAAGACTATTGTCGTGCTTCTCTGCTATTCATAGGGTTTTCAATGGCTGATTTTCAATGGCTTCTGCCAAGCATACAGCACCTAATGTTCCCAGGAGGTCTCCCATCCAAGTACTAGCCAGGCCTGACCCTGATTAGCTTCCAAGAACTGATGGAATCAGATGCCACAGTGGTATGGCTATAGGCTCATTCAATAAAGATTATGGGAATGTTAAGAACTCACCCTTATTGAGTCACTAGTATGCATTGGGCAACATTGCAAGTGCATAAGATACCATTTCACACCAATACAATTAGCAAAATTTTAGTTTCAGTACTGAAGGGCTGAACCCAGGGTATTGCATGCTAGGAAAGAGTTCTACCACTAAGTAGCACCTCAGCCCCCATTTTTTATTTTTTATTTTGAGACAGAGCCTCGCTAAGTTTCACATGCTGCTTCTGGCCCCAAACTCGTAATCTAGCCTCAACCTCTCACATCACTGGGATTACAGGTATGCGCCAGGGTACTCAGCTTAAATTGGCAAAACTTTTAAGTGTACAACAAAACACCCATTTTGACAAAGCTATGCAACAGTGGAAAATACCAGGTACTGTTGGTGAGAGTACAACTACTTTATAGAGCAATTTTACAATACTAGTAAAGGCAATATCTACCAAATCACTTCTAGGACGATACCTTCCATGTGCTCTCAAGAATGTTCATAGCAGCCCTATTTGCAATAGCTAAAAAGTGAGAACAATATAAATGTCCACCAGCAGGAGAATGAATCAGTAGACATACCTGCTCTTGAATACCCTACAACACAGAAGATGAATGAACTAGAGCTACTATATCAGCATGGATAAATCTTACAAACTAAATGCTGGTTGAAAAAGGCAAATTTGCAGATGACATGTACAGATTATATATATACTTCTAAAAACATGCAGAATGATCCTCTATTATTTATGAACACACTCATTGTAGTGATGGTACAAAATAAGTCAAGAAAATGGTACCTCACCGGGCGCGGTGGCACACGCCTGTAATCCCAGCAGCTCGGGAAGCAGAGGCAGGAGGATCACAAGTTCGAGACCAGAGGTAGTCTGTGTAACTTAGCGAAACCCTGTCTCAAAAAGTAAAAACAAATGGGCTGGGGGTGCAGCTCAGTGGTCCAGCACTTGCAGAGCATGCAAGTGTGAGGCCCTGGGTTCAACACCCAGTACCATACACACACAAAAAAAAAAAAAAAAAAGAAGAAGAAGAAGAAGAAGAAAAGAAAATGGTACCTCCAGGGAGAGACAGTGTAGGAGAGACTCTGGAAGTATGTGTGTGGGGTGTCAACTCTATTATGTCTGAATTCTTAAAAAAGATAGCAAGGACTGTTGGTATAGCTCAGTGGCAGAACATGTGCTTAGCATGAACAAAGCTCTAAATTGGCTCCCTAGCATCAAAGAGAGAGACAGAGACAGAGACAGAGACAGAGACAGAGAGAGAGAGAGAGAGGAAGGAAGGAAGGAAGACAGAAAGAAGACAAGAAAAGTAAACGGAAAAAATCCCTCAGGTAACTATTATATAGAGTTACAGTCTGATAAAACTAAGTAGTAGGTATATGTGTATTGATATGTTGGTCCCAATGGCATTCTGTATACTTGAAATATTAACAATAAAAATACAAAAGCAAAAGTAATCCAATAATTTTGAAAAACACTAGAAAATACCAAAAAGTTTACATAAACTCATCATTAAGAAGCGTCAACATTTTTATCTAAAATTGTTCAGTGATTTCTACTGCTCATTGAACTCATACTCTGTGCCCAGTCAAGATACCGGTCATTCATGGGTCCCTGAGCCCTTCCTGGATGACACCCTGCCTTATGTGCTACCTTCAAATGGGTCGCAGCTCTATTACATTTAAAATGTATGTTTAAAGTTGTTCATTGAACTGATAATCAATATTTGTCAAACAGGTTGCCCACCATTTTCTAAAAAGAACAGCAACCAATACTTTTGTTGAGTGTTTGCTACATGCTAGGCCCTGTTCTGAGCACTTTCCATACATGAACACATTTAATCCTCACAACTACCCTCTGAAATAGGTGCCATTTTTATTTTCTAAAAGAGGAAACTGAGGCACAGGAGAAGGTAAGGAACTTGAACATAGTCACATAATCAGTAAATAGTGGAGCCAAGATTCCTACCAGGCAGTCTGGCTCCAGAGCCCTTGCTCTTAACTATTATAAAATCTTATTTTTGGTATCACTAATTTTACAGCAATAATAATTGAGGTAGCTGCTGTGTGGCAAGTGGGATCATTAGCATGAGTTGATATTTGAACTCCAACATGGCATTGTTGTTGTTGTTAGGTACCATGGAGTCCGGTCCAACTCACAGTAACCCTATGTAGAACAGAACGGAACACTCCCAGATTCTGTGCCAGGCACAAGATGTTTTTTTATGATTAAGCCCATTGTTGCAGACACTGTGTCAATCCATCTAGTTGAGGGTCTTTCTCTTTTTGGTTGATCTGCCACTCTCCCAAACATGATGTCCTTCTCCAGGGATTAATCCCTCCTGAATACATATCCAAAATACGTAAAACGAAGTCTAGCCATCCTTACTTCCAAGGAGTACTCTGGGTGTACTTCTTCTAGGACAGATCTGTTGGTTCTTGGGGCAGTCCATGGTCTATTCAGTATTCATCTTCAGCACCATAATTCAAAAGCATCAATTCTTTTCCTGTCTCCCTTATTCAATGTACAGCTTTCACAACTATATGTTGTGGCTGAAAATACCATGAAATGGGTCAGGCACACCTTTGTCTTCAATGTGACATCTTAACTTTTCAACACTTTAAAGAGGTCTTTTGCAACAGCTTTTCCCAATGCAATGTGTTTTCTGATTTCTTGACTGCTGCTTCCACGGGTGTTGACTGTAGAAGCAAGTAAAGCAAAATCTCAGACAACCTCAATCTTTTCTCCATTTATTGTGAAGTTGCGTGCTGACCCAGTCGTAAGGATTTTTGTTTTGTTGATATTGAGGTGCAATCCATACAGAAGGTTGTGTTTTTTTATCTTCATCAGTAAATGATTCAAATTCTCTTCACTTTCAGCAAGCAGAGTTGTGTCATATGCATAATGCAGGTTGTTAATGAGTCTTCCTACAATCATGATGCCACATTCTTCTTCATAGAGTCCAGCTTCTAGGATTACTTGCTCAGCATAGAGACTGAAGAGGTATGGTGAAAGGATACAGCCTGATGCATACTTTTCTTGATTTTAAACTAGGCAGTGTTTCTTTGTTCTGTTTGAACAACCACCTCCTGATCCATGTACATATTGCTCATGATTACTATTAAGTGCTCTGGTATTCCTATTCTTTGCACTGTTATACATAATGTATTATGATCCACATATTCAAATACCTTTGCATAGTCAATAAAACACAGATAGTCATTTTTCTGATATTCTCTGCTTTTGGCTAAGATCCATCTGACATCAGCAATGGTGCCCCTGGTTCTATACCCTCTTCTGCATCTGGCTTGATTTTCAGGCAGTTCTCTGTCCATATACTGCTGCAGTAACTTTTGAATGATCTTCAGCAAAATTTTACTTGCATATGATATTAATGATACTATTTGATAATTTCTACATTTGGTTGGATCCTGTTTCTTGGGAATTGGCACAAATATGAATCTCTTCCAGTCAGTTGACCAGGTAGCTGTTTTTCAAATCTCTTGGCATAAGCATGTTATTACCCTAATTAATCTCATTTTGTGAAGTGTGTATGGCCTATTTGTTTAATTGGAGAACAAGTTTCTGAAAGGCAGACAATATTGTTAAGATAATATTTTTACTAGATCACTATGTACCTTTAATAGTTTTATCTGCCCAAATGTTTTCAGGACTTGCTGAATGATTGAAAGGAAACAGAAGAAAACCCACTCATCTTTCCACACTGAGGCAAAAAAAGTGATTACTTTCCTAGACTAATCAGGGAAAATAGTTCTCAATGGACTTTTTTTTTCTTAGTTTAGTTTTCATTAATCTTTTTGTTAATGGCAGCTTTGTTATAATTTGCCTCTTTTCAGTGAATTCAGTGGTTTTTAGTTATCCCCATGTTGCCAGTCGCTCTTCTTTCCTCCTATCCTTTTATAGCTCTGTTGTTAGCGGTTGTTAAGTGTTGAGTCATGTCTGACTCATAGCAACCCTCACAGGATTTTCAATGGCTGATTATTTCAGGATTGTCTCAGGAGTGAATTGCCACATCCTTCTCTTATTTTTGCAGTGCTGGGAATTGAACCTGGGACCCCAGAGATTGTAGAGCAGCTTTCTACAAACTGAGCTAAATCCCAGCCTCCTGAAACTCTTGTTGTTGTTAGGTGCCGTCGAGTCAGTATCTGACTCATAGCGACCCTCATAGGGTTTTCAATGGCTGACTGTTTCGGGATTGCCTTGGGAGTGGATTGCCAGGCCCTTCTCCCACTTTTGCGGTGCTGGGAATTGAACTTGGGACCTCAGAGACTGCAGCGCAGCACTCTACCAACTGAGCCAAATCCCAGCCCTTCCTGAAACTCTAGGCAACCATTAAACTACTTTCTGTCTCAATAGACTTACCTGTCCTAAATCTCTTGCATAAATAGCACAATATGTGATTGGCTTCTTTTACTTAGCATGATGTTTTCAGGAGAGTATAATCATACAGTGAACTATTATTTGACAATAAAAAGGAATTATTCACTAACATTTTTTTGTTTTTGTTTTTGTTTTGAGACAGGGTTTCACTATGTAGACCAGGGTGGCCTCTGACTCCTGCTCAGCCTCCCAAGTGCTGAGTTACAGGCATGTGCCACCATGCCCTGCTTCATTATTCTTTTTAACACAACTCTTTTACTAATGCATTATAAGATTTCAGACATATTTATCATTTTTTTTCATTTTTACATTTTTAATGCAATGTAGTAAAAATACATAACTCAAAATTTAATATTTTAACTTTTTTGGGGGTGAATAAGATCTCCTTATGTATCGCAGACTGCTTTGAACTCACTACGTAGCCCAGGCTGGCCTTGAACTTACAATCTTTCTGCCTCAGCCTGTACAATTCATATTGTTCTGCAACCATTGCCACTATCCATTTCCAGCACTATTTCATCAACCCAAACTGAAAACTGTTTGCACTCAACAATAACTTCCTAGTCTCCGTCTCTGCACTCCGTTCTACTTTCTGTCTCTATCAATCTGACTATTCTAGGCATCTTATATATGAGGAATAATACAGCATTTTTTCTTTTGTGCCCGGCTTATTTCACTCAATGTACTATCTGCAAAGTGTTGTGGGAGAGAGGGAAAGAAGATAGGATTGAGGTCCTCAATGATTTTTAAGAGTTTATTTGTTGTTATTGTTAGCTGCCCTGGAGTCAGGTCCAGCTCATAGTGACCCTAAGTACAACACACAAAACATACCGGATATTATGCCATGTTTGGCACTATTGTCATTGCTTCTCTGCTATTCATAGGGTTTTCAATAGTTGATTGTTTTTGGAGTGAGCTACTGGGTCCTTCTCCCAAGCCTACAGTACCTGTTATTACCAGGCAATCTCCCATCCAAGTACTAACCAGGCCCGACTGTACTTAGCTTCTGAGACATGATTGGATGCCAGCATGCTATGGCTGTAGGCTTTAAGAGTTTAAAGAGTCCTGAAATCAAAAAGTTTGAGAGCCATTAGTCAGGAGCATACTAGAGGAGGTAAAACCACTTCAGTCACTTCAAATCAAATATTTATCTAGATATGAAAGACTATCTCTCCTATTCCTCATTCCCCCCTTTCATAGCTTCTCTCTCTCCTCCATACATTTTCCTACTTTTTTCTAAAACTGTCTCCCCTCCTAGGTACGTTTCACTCTGCATCTCTGTGTGCCTGTTTCTAGTATATGTGTCTCTCACCTTCTACTTCTCAAATCCTTCCTATGGATTGTAAGAAATCCAACTGCTACTGTAATTCCTGGAATATGCTGGCAGTAGCATTCTCCTTGTTGAAGAAAGATAGGATAGATTATATACAAATTGGTTTTTAGACCTTCTGAATCATAGAGAATCATTTTCTTATTATGTATGTTAGTATTCAGGAATATATTGAATTTCATCTATACCCTGAGGTGAAATTGCAATTTTATAATAAAGAAATTTCATAAATTCCAATATGGTCTATTTAAAATTTACCATGTAGAATAAAAGCATATGTTTAATTGCCATCAAAGGAATAGACTCTAAAATTTGAGTGAGACTCATTTGAAATATGGAACTCCAGCACCTCTGTTTATTTCAATCCAAGTACGGAAACCACCAGAGAATAGAAAAGCACCCAAAACTCCACCAAGTGTCAATGCTCCTTCAGTGGCACAATATATTTTAACAGAATGTCATGCTACAAAGAACATACACAAAAAATAAAGATCTTAGGTATCTAGAGTAAGGAATCTCCTCAACAATCAAATAGTACTTAGAAGAGACCTTCTTTTCTGGTTTGGAGACCCTTTGCTCCTTGGAAAGAAAATGTGTTGCTTTCTCCAATCATCATGAAAAATATATATGGTGTGCTAAATTTAGTTGCCACTCTGTTACAACCATGGTGGCAAAATTTTCCTCTGACCACAATGTGTTTTAGTATAAACGGTTCCTCTTTCCAGGTTCTGGTTTGTGCATATACAAATTCCTAGTGAGGTTATACCTGCTTTCCCACAGCAGGGCTCCCTAAGAGTGGAGAGTAAGGATCCAACCATCTTCCATAGTGGAAGATGCTAAGGAATTCAACTGTATTTTCGCTGGTGAGCTCTATTGCCTACATATCCATTCACAGAAACTGATGATCCTAGCTGATCCAATTTCACCATGGCTAGCCTAGAGAGGCCCCCAGAGCTGGCTGTGTATGGGGCAGTACCTTTGCCACCTGGTGGAATTGGAATCAGTGGACAAGGGACTGCAGACCCTCCTCTTGCCCTTACCATGCCCTACACACACTGACTCTCCTTCCCAAGTGGCTTCATCATTGCAGCTTGCACACATAGCTTGGCTGGGGACGAAGTTGTAAGAGGAAACAGGAAATTGAATGGCAGCAAAGGAGAAATGAAAGCAAAAGAACTGAGAACAAATGGGACAATGCTGGCAGAAAGGAGAACAACAGAAGCAGAACTACAAGCAATGAGGGAACTCTAAAGATGAAAGAGTACTCGAGATTCTAATAATAGTTCCCGTTTTTCATGTGTATGATGTACTAGGCACTGGATAAACACTTATGTGCATTTCTTCATCTCACATCTCATTTTATCCTTACAATAAAGCTTGTAATAGGCACTATTATGCCTACCTTACAAGAGGTTAAAAAACACTCTTGTAATGAAAAAAAAGTCCAAGAAAGGAAGAAAGAAAAACCCTTACAACATTTAAAAGAAATCAATAGAGGAAAAGATGAAAAGAAATAGAAAAATGAGACAAATAGCACAAAATTGGATGGTAGAAATAAGTACAACTATATTAGAAGTAAATGGAAATGCACTAAATTCTGCAGTTGAAAAAATTTTTTGAGGTGCTTGGAGGTTGAACCCAGGACGTCACACATACTTTGCAAGTGCACTTCTACTGGGCTGCACCTCCAGCCCATTTTAAATTTTTTATTTTGAGACAGGGTCTCACTAAGTTACACAGTCTGCCTCTGGGCTCAAACTCGATCCTCCTGCCTCTGCCTCCTGAGTCACTGGGATTACAGGTGTGCCCCGTGGTGCTCAGCTTGTGGCGAATTTGAACACCATTCTCTCAGTGATTGAGAGGTCTAACAGACCAAAAAAAAAAAAAAAAAAAAAAAAGCAAGAAGCCAGGTGTGGTGGTGCATACCTGTAATTTCCATAACCTCATTACTCAGGGATCTGAGGCAGGAGGATCTCAACCTTGAGGCCAGCCTTGGATACATAGTGAGATCCTGTCTCAAAAACACCAAGAAGCAAAACAAAACACAACAAAACAAAAACAACCTTCCCCCCACAAAAACCTCAGATCAAAACCTAAAACAACAACAAAACCCAGCAATCATATTGATTTGACCAATACAATCTATAAACTTGACTTAATGAACACATAGAAAACTGAGCCAAATAACTGGAGAGCATACATTTTCCTCAAACACTCAATCAACATTTGAAAAAATAAACTATACATTGTGTTATGAAGCAATGTCATCAAATTTGCAAGGACTGATTCCATCCTGGAAACTGGAGGTGCAGAGGAGTGAAATGACTGGCCCTTGCTCCTGAGCTGAGCTTCTCTGTCTCTTAGCCCAGAATGCACATGCACAGCACAGCCCGGAGTATGCTGTTGATGAAGGCATAGCCGACTTGCTCTATGACCCAGGGTCAAAACAGGCAATCCAGGTGAAGGAACACAGGAGAGATGGATTAATACGGGGTGGATTTTCCTGCTCCCAAAGCCTGGTGTTTTCCAAGTGAAAAATGAGGCTTCACATGTTTGCATAGGGATCTATCTAAAAGCCAGATATGCAAAGATAAGATTAGGATATGCAAATCAGAGCCCTGATTCCTTGGATAGTCTCACAGGTATGCAAAGAGCCCCTTTCTCAGAGAACAGTAATGGAGTGAGGCAAGAAAGATCTCTGGTTAAATGTAAATAGTATTACCTTCCCCTTTCAAGGTAAACAACTGAGACCTTTCAGGGCAAGAGGGTGAGGGTGATTAACATGCAAATGCCTTTTGGAGTCTTTGTATCAAGGAACCCTGAGACTGAGACTCTAATGCTAAGGAGCTGAGTGGATCTGCACTAAAGTGGTTGTTGAAAGGTGCCCTTGACAGTGTGAAGGAATTAGACTGGGTCCTTCCAGGTCCAGGGAAGGGGGCAGAACCTAGAGAGGGTTTTAGATGCGTGTTGGAGAGGCTGCAGTGAAGAGGTTCCAGAAGATCCTGACTGAGATGCTGAGATATCCGCAGTGACCACAGCATCCCAATTAGAAGCCAAAGGAGGAGCTTTGTATTGTAACCCTCAGTGGTCCTTATTCTTTCAGGGACTAAAGTGTTGAAAAGCAGAGCAGGGCCAATTATGAGAGGAAGGGTAGGAGTTCCAGGTCTTGGAGGACACTCTTAGGTAGAACAGTACTCCAATTAGACTGGTCCAAGGAAGAATCAGCCTCATATCCCTTGGGAACAAGGCTTGCCTGGAAGTTGTCCCCATCCTTGGCTGCCAAAACCAGAGACTGGGAGCTTCCCAAATTTAACACCTGTTGCCTTTTGTTGTTGTTGTTGTTGTTGTTGTTGTTAGGTGCCGTGGAGTCGGTATCTGACTCATAGCCATCTTCATAGGGTTTTCAATGGCTGACTGTTTGGGGATTGCCTTGGGAGTGGATTGCTAGGCCCTTCTCCCGTTGCCTTTTGTTAGTTGGTTGGTAATCTTCACAGCACCTAACAAAGTGTAAGTTATTTATTCATTAAAATATCTTTATTGAGTGTGTACTATGTGTCAGGCACCATTATGAATGTGGGGGATACAGGTGGCAACAAATCCCTGCCTCATGAAGCATTCTAGTGTAGAGACACAGAAACCAGGAGGAGGGAGAGGGAGGAGTGTTGATGAGGCTTGCGCTTTTCAGTGGATTGGACAGAGCAGGTGTCAATGAGAGATCTGAATGAAGCATGGGAATGAGCTATGGCTATCTTGGGGAGAGGGAACAAATAGCAGAGAAAAAAAAAAAGCCCAGCAAAGCCCCTGAAGCATGGGCATGCTTGGCTTATGTGAGGAACGGCTGGGGGGTCAGTGTGGCTGAAGAACAGTAAGGGAGCTAGGGGAGGGGAGGTCAGAGAGGTAATGAATTGGACAGGGTAAGGCCTTCGAGGTCATTGTGAGGCATCTTGACATTGGAGAGTTCTAAGCAAAGGAGTTGGGAGAAGGATGTGGTAGTCCACTCCTGAAACAATCCTGAAAAATAATCAGCAATAGAAACCCCTATGAATGTCGCTATGAATCAGATAAGACTTGACAGCACCTAACAATAACAACAACCTCAAGCAAAGGAGCACTGGGGATGTGCTCAGTGGTAGAGCACTTGCCTAGCACGCACAAAGCCCTGGGTTCCATCCCCAGCCCCACAAAACAATCAATCAAAAAGTTAAAGTTTGGAAGCCATGGGTCTCTGGGCTTTGGACACTGATCCACTCCCCTCACCTGCAGCATGCCTACTCTGCCTTGGGCAAAAGCGAAAGGGTCTTGTCAGAAGCCTCCTGCACAAACAGCACTCCCTAGAGCGAACTCCACTAAACCTATAGAAGAAAACCACTTGCTGAAGAGTGAGGACTTTCAATTCAATTAAACTTGAGCACTGAGGGCATGGTGTGTGCCACTAACAATGTTGTGGTCATCTTTATGTTCTCTGTGGTGCCAGAGGATGTCTTCCCCAACACACCTCAAATAAACTCAGAATCTAAGTAAGAGCAGGGCACTTGTAGTCCACACAGGCTTCAAGTGAAGCTTCTTGGGTGGCTGTCCCTCCTGATCAGATTGCCACCCCCAAGCACCCCTAGGGAGAAGTCCTGGAGGCACCTGGGCAGAGTGGTTGGCATACAAACCTCTGTATGATTTGCTAGGACAGTGGAACTTATCAAGTGCTATGAGCACACACACGTGAGAGAGCAAAGAATTTTGCATTTGGGGGTAAAGGAGCTACGAAAACTGACATCCAATAGATGGAAAAATATCCTGGACAAAGATAACAGCAAGAGAAAGGGTTTGTAGTGAGAATATATCAGAGGCGACAAGCAGGAGCCAAGAAAGTAATAAGAGAGGGAAGAAGGCCAGGCCAGGGAGCAGTAGGAGGCCATATGGCCTATGCAGACAGGGAGCACATGCCCTGCAGACAAGGTGGCAGCCCCTGCTTGGCATCCTCTGACAGCTGGCACATTGTAATGCAGGTCCAATAAAATGTCAGAACTTTTGGCTTTGGAGAAACTGGAGATCTAGGGCCTTAGCCAGAAATTTCCTGACTCTTTTTTTCATCTAGAACAATTGGGGATGGGGTTTAGCTCTGTTGGTAGAGTGCCACCCTGCAGTCTCTGAGGTCCTGGATTCGATCCCCAGCATCACAAAACGGGAAAAGGACATGGTAATCCACTCCTGAGGCAATCCGGAAACAATCAGCCATTGAAAACCCTATGAGAGTCGCTATGAGTTAGACACCACTCGACAGCACCTGACAAAAGCAACAGAGCCAATTCAATTGAACATGATGAGGGCCAAACAAAAGTGCCCACAAGGGGACAGTGGCCGGGTGTAACTTACTGGTAGAGCATTTGCCTAGCATGGGCAAAAACCTGAGTTCCATCACCAGAACTGAAAAAAAGATAAAGAAAGCAAAATTGTCCACGAGGGTCATTCAGCCTAAAGGTGGCTAGTCAGCTAGTAGAGCTAAAGCTCCAAAGAACTAGGGTACCTGGCTGGTGATGAAGGTGGAAGAGTCTGGGAATCAATCTGTCCTGAAGAGGCATGTCTTCAGGCAAAGAAGTTGGGTCTTCTTTTTGTGGCATTTGAAGAGAGGAGTGGTACTTAACCCTTGATTGCCAATTTCAAATAAAAATTTATGACAAGTATTTTTTTCCGGAAACTGTTCATTACAATGAACAAAACAAGACAATTAGCAAAATAATTGGAATGCATAATATGAGTTTGTAAAATATCTTCTCCTACCATTTTTTTGGGCTGGGATTTAGCTCAGTTGGTAGAGCACTGCGCTGCAGTCTCTGAGGACCCAAGTTCAATTCCCAGCACCACAAAAATGGGAGAAGGACCTGGCAATCCATTCCCAAGGCAATCCCAAAACCGTCAGCCATTGAAAACCCTATGAGGGTCGCTATGAGTTGGATACGACTTGACAGCACCTAACAACAACAGCAACCATTTTCTTGATTTTCTGTCAAATCCATACACACTCATTTTTTGACATATATGTCCTGATGGTAGTGAGAGGCTTTTTAAATAAGGGAGTGAAATGATCAGCTTTTCGAATTGGGAAGATCTGTCTTGTGGACAGTAGATGATCAGGGCCAGTTAGAAGAGCATTCCTTACCTAGTCTGAAGGAAAAGTGATGAAAACTGGAAATGGGACAATCAGGGTGAAGGGGAAGAATAGACATAGATGTTTTATCATCTAATAAGTAACTGCATGGCTAGACAGTGGTATGGAGGAACTGGGGATGCTAGATACAGGAAAGGGAGGTGTCAAGACTAAGTACTTTTATGCTGGGCACCATGACATATACCTGCAATCCCAGCAACTCAGGAAGCTGAGGCAGAAAGATGGTGAGTTCAAGGCCACAGGCAGCCTGCACAACTTAGTGAGACCCTGTCTCAAGATAAAAAAAATAAAAATGGCTGGGGATGAAGCTCAGTGGTATAGCACTTGCTTAGCATGTACAGGGCACTGGGTTCAACTCCCTTGTTGTTGTTGTTAGGTGCCGTCGAGTAGGATCTGACTCACAGCGACCTTCTGTACAACAGGGGAAACACTATTGTTAGTGCTTCTCTGCTGTGCATAGGGTTTTCAATGGCAGCTTGATTTTTGGGAGGGGTTGCCAGGTCCTTCTCCCAAGCCTACAGCTTCTGGTGTTCCCAGGTGGTCTCCCATCCAGGTACTAACCAGGCCCGACCCTGCTTAGCTTCAGAGGTCTGACAGGATCGGATGCCACAGGGCTATGGCTGCAGGACTATTAAATAAATAAATAAATAAATAAATAAATAAATAAATAAATTTAAAAAGTAGAAGTACTTTGAGCTTTCATCTCTAGCTGAATTTTGGCAAGCACAGGGCAATGGGTGGGTGGGGGCTAAGGATAAAAGTCAATAAAGAGTATTCCAGCTTAAGATTTCTCAACTTTTGCTCTATTGTCATTTGGAGACTATTAGATCTTTGATATGTGGGCTGTTGTGTGCACTGTTGTGGATGCTTATCAGCACTCCTGGCCTCTGCCCACTATGTGTCAGGATCATCCCCCACCCCAGTGATGACAATCAAAAATACCCCCAGACACTGCCAAATGTTCCTGGGGGGCAAAATTGCCCTTGGTTGGGAGCCATTGCTCTAGTGTCAGAAGGAGGGAAATTCCCTGCCCATGATTTCCCCTTTGTCTGTGCATTGCCATGGTAATGAGCATCTGTTTGGATTTGGCTTTATAGAAGGTAGTGGACACTTTGTGGAATTTTTTTTTTCCTAAGGGACCAGCATTTTCAGTGAAGCCTGTGGGTATGCTGCTGTGTGTGTCCTTTTTGAACTCATGAGAATGATTCTCACTGGCAACAGGAAGACCTGACTTTAGAAAAAGGGACATCATTCTTTCCTGTCAAATACTTGTCTCTGCCCCTTTTCACCTCCACTAACAGAAAAGGGGAAGAAAGCCTTGGTGAGAAAGGTGAAGATCAAAACAGCTCACCAGAGCAGCTGAGGATCACAGGTTAGCCCAGAACTCCAGCCATCCAAGGCCAAAGTGAGAGAGGCAACTGGGTGTCTCATGCTCAAGTCATCAGGGATCTAAGGGTTAAAGCTACCCTTGGTGTTGCCTCATCATGATTTTGATTACTCAAAGCTACACTGGGAGTTTCTTGTTTATTGCAGTTCCTGGAAAGCTTTCCATTTGTCTTCATTCTTCCTGCAGACCGGGGCAGTGGTCTAATTGAATCCAAGATGCCCTTTGAATAAAAGTATACTGAGACTCTAAGTAAAGGTTTTATGTTAAAGAAACAGCATTCCTTACCCTGCCTGGATCTACCTCCTTCAAAAAAATTTAAATTATCGCTGGATGTTTAGGGTCAGAAAGAAAGGGAGGAGACTATACAGTCTTACTCCTAGACAACACACTAGAATTATCTTTGTTGTTGTTGTTAGGTGCTGTTGAGTCGGTGTCCGACTCATAGCGACCCTACCTACAACAGGTGAAACACTATTGTCAGTGCTTCTCTGCTATTCATGGGGTTTTCAATGGCGGATTGATTTTTAGGAATGTGTTCCAGGTCTTTCTCCCAAGCCTACAGCACCTGGTGTTTCCAGGCAGTCTCCCATCCAAGTACTAACCAGGCCCTAACCTACTTAGCTTCTGAGATCTGATGGGATCGGATGCCACAGTGCTATAGCTGCAGGCTCAGAATTATCTTGGTGGAAGGAAATCAGGACCCCTCCCCTCATTTCCCTTTGTCATTTTGCTCACTGTGTTCAAATTCTGAGGCCTTTTCTGGAGGCTAATGAGAAGTCATAACTCTTATTTTTTCTAGTCAGTTGCTGCCGTTACTGTTCATTTTATTAAGCGCTTGCTTGATCTATGCCAGGCAGTGCCCATGATGGCACTTGGCCAGACCCCAGGAGCTCTTTTTCCAACTGGAGACTCCTTAAAAGGCAGATAACATAATCATTTTGGAAATGTTATTATAAACTTATTACATAATGTTTATAGCAAATGTCAAAAAGTGTATATGTCTTGGGTGATGGGGGAACAGACGCCTTGGATAGAGAGTAGTGACCTATTTACAGAGGGATTTAAAAATAATAGAAATATCTCTCAGTTCTATTATAGGTTTCGATAATTTTGTTATCTTCATAAACACTATTTTATTCAATAAAATATTATATATGTGTACATATATATATATATTTCACACACACACACACACACACACACACACATATGTGCAGGGACTTATGCTGAACCTTTAACTGCAAGAATCAATGTCTTGCCAGGTATGGTGGCCCATGCCTGTAATCCTAGCACTTGGAATTCTGAGGCAGAAGGATCATGAGTTTGAGGCCAGCCTGAGCTACACAGAGATCAAGCCAGCCTAGACTACATAGCATGACCCTTTCTCAAAGCACCAAGAAAATAACCCCTAATATCCCAAGATTCAGTGCAGGCAGGCATTCCTCCTAGAACCTTCCCCCCTTGAACATTCCCTTCCATAAGGCACTCTTCTTTGTATCCCATACTTCTATATTTTTGCCTTTGATAGCCTCTCAAACTGGTTGCAGCTTTTTGTTGGGCTAGAACCTAGGGCCTTGCATATGCTAAGCATGCATTCTACCACTGACACCCCTAGCCAAGGTCTGCTTTAAATAATTGTCTTCTACAGTTCCTGAAAGGTCTTCACAAATATTTATTGTACCTGAGGGCTCTCATTCCAAGAGTGGAGGCTTTGTTTGGCTAGGTTAAACATCCTGATGGCCTTTGGGTGAGGTCGTGACTAGGTGAATTATGAGCCTTTTCATCACTATATATATTTTTTGCAATTGCTTTCAGGTGTGCACATTGGCTTAATTTGCCCGAAATGTACCTTAGTGGGTCTTACCATCCATCCAGACATAACTCTTTTTCAGAAGGGAGAGTGACAGAATAATACATCTTTCAACCATGTCCTAATGCCCAACACCTGTGGCTGTGTTGCCTTGTATAGCAAAAATGACTTTGCCGATGTGATTAAATCAAGGCTTTTGAAATGGGGAGATTATTGTGGATTATCTGATAGACCCAGTCTAATCCACAGAGGTCTTTATGAGGAGATAATGAAGGTATGAGGGTCAGAGTTAATGAGATGTAACAAAAGAAGCAAGTGGAAATCTGAGTGGTACAGTAACAAGCCAAGGAATGTGAGCAGTGTCTAGAAGGTGGAAGTCAAGGAACCAGGTTCTCCCCTAGAATCTCCAGGAGGAACACAGCTCTTCCAGCACCTTGATTTTAATGCAGTGAAACTTCTGACCTCTAGAACTGTAGTAAGTCTGTTTTAAGTCACTAAATATATGGTAATTTGTGATAGCGGTAGTAGGAAACTCATAAGGGTTCACATTTTCCTCCTTCTCTAACCTCACTGGCTGGGATTTAGCTCAGTTGGTAGAGTGCTGCTCTGCAGTCTCTGGGGTCCTGGGTTTGATTCCCAGCACGGCAAAAACTGGAGAAGGGCCTGACAATCCACTCCCAAGGCAATCCCGAAACAATCAGCCATTGAAAATCCTATGAGGGTTGCTATGAGTCGGACATCACTCGATGGCACCCAAAAACAACTAACCTCACTGATCCTGATAGGCACCCAATTTCTTGTATTTACTGTGTAGTCTTCAGACTCATCGTATCCTCTCAAAATATATCCCTGAAAAATAAATACGTGTGTATAGGAAGTTGGTTGTATACTTTTAAAAATACAAGTACATAGTACAGTTGTTGTTAGGTACCGTCGAGTCTGTATCCGACTCATAGTGACCCTCATAGGGTTTTCAATGGCTGTTTCGGGATTGCCTTGGGAGTGGTTTGCCAGGCCCTTCTCCCATTTTTGCAGTGCTAGGAATTGAACTCTGGACCTCAGAGACTGCAGTGCAGCGCTCTACCAACTGAGCTAAATCCCAGCCCACATAGTATGGTACTATCCCATATATTTGGAAGATTGCTTTTTTTATTTGACTCAATGTATTGCTTTTCTATTCAGCTCAATATAATGTATTAACAGCTTCCAAATATACTATTTGTCCCTTTCACAAAGTATGGTCCCACCAAGTCCTCTATTTGAACTTTCAAGCCCACCCAGTGAAAGAGGGCTGGTGTTATTAACCTTGGAGTCCGAGCTTAGGAAACAAGGGCTCAGAGGCCAAGGGCTGGAAGCCAGGTCTTTAGATGACCCTGCCCTAGTGTCCAGCAGAGCACAGCCTTTGGCATCTCTGATGCCTCACAGTGTGCATCCAGTGGGGACGCCAGCAGGCGCTTACACCACCGCGAGGAAGGAGGGCGGTGGCCTGGCTGACACTTGAGCTGGGCCGCGACGTGGTCGAGGAAGTTGTGCTTGGTCAGAGACCGGACCCTGGAGCGCCAGGGGGTTGACCCACTGGGAGGTCAGGCGTCCAGCCCTGGGAGGCTTGGTGGCTTTGGCGCCCCGCTCCCTCCCCCCTAGCTCGCCGGCTCGGGTTACCTGCGGCTGTGGGCGGGGCGGCCCTTCCCGTCTGTGCCGGCCCCTGCCCTCTAGGGCGGCGGAGCCGGGAAGTGGAAGCTGGAGCGGAGTAGGCGGAGACTACTTAGGCTTCAGCCCGGCCGGGGCTCCGAGGCGAGGGGCTGCATGGAGCGCCTGGTGCGGCTCTGCGGGCTGTGGGCGCTGCTGCTCTGCGCCGCCGGCGGCGGGGGCGCCACACCCACAGGTGAGTGCGGTCTTGGGCCCCCGGGAGGGGGCCGGAGGGTTGGGGATAAGTGGGGCGATGCGCCGAATGGCCCGTGAGGGCACGGCGGGGCCGAGGGGCTCTAGGAGGGCGAGCTTTGGGAGCTGTTTTCGCGACGCCTAGCGTTCGGCGATCGCAGCTTCACACGCCGGGTCTCTGGGGCCCGGCGCTCGCGCTCCATTCGAAGCGAGGAACCCGGGAACGGCGGGGTTTTCCCAGGCGCGGCGGCAGCCGACGAGCCGAGCCAGGGAGGACTGCTTGCAGCCTTGCTTCCCCGGCGCGGTCGGGAAGAGCCGAGGGGGCCGGCGCCCGGGGGCGGGACGAAGCACCCCGGTGGCTTTCCCTGTGAACCCCGGAGGGAACAAGGGACCAGGGGACCATGACCCAAGATCTAGTGAGCCCAGCAGTTCCCGGGGGGCTCCTTGCCCCGGGCCACTCGGATCCTCACTTTTGAAGTGTGGTTTGGGGAGTGGAAGTGGAGGGGAACGGCTGAAGATCCCAATCCCTGTGAAAAAAGGCCGTGAGGGGCATGGCCTTCCGTGGCGCCCGGGAAATCTGTTGAGAAACCCAGCGCCGCCGCATCCAGGCTTACCACCCCTTACTAAACTTTATATTTTGAAATAATCTTAGATGTATGGAAAAGTTGCAGACATTGTTCAGAAAGTTCCTCTAGTCCCCTTATCCCTGGGTGGTAACTTTTAATTAATCAACCCAACACAGTTGCTCTGATAATTGAAGGTTAATGATTTCCTCATGGACTGTGCCTGGCAAGCGTGGCCCTCTGGGCACTTGGGGTGACAATGGTAGCTCTGAGTTTTATAGGTTTTATTATCACCTTGACATAAACACTAACAATTTGCTTATTACATTTTTACCAAGGTGAAATGTTAATTAGGAAATTTCGATGCCGTCCATTGATCCAGTCAAGGAAAATGTGTGTAGAGTCTGCTCTGTGCCAGGCAGTGCTTTAGAGGCTGAGGATGCCACCGTGAGCAAAACAGATCAAACCCCTGCTCTGTGGAGCTAGTATGCTATTGGCAGAGTCATCGGACTGGGAAGAGTAAAATGTATAGTAGGAGAAAAACAAGGCACGGTAGGGATTTGCCATTCTAAATAGGGTGGAATGAGAAGATGTCACTGAAAAGGTGGCATTTGAGTAGAGACCCGAGGGAGGCCTGAAGTTTGTCATTTTTTGCCTGTGCTGGGAATGGAACCCAGGGTCTCACAAATGTCAGGCAAGTGCTCCACCACTGAGCTTTACCTCCAGCCTTCAATAATTATTTAAGTGTTTGCTTTGTTTAGTGTGGAGCCAGGCTCTAAAGGCTGGCTTAGAACCTTAGTACACAACACAAGATAATCCTTGCCTCCAACATGCCTCCAGTTCAATTAGGGACACCTAATTTTCATAAGCATATGGGGAAACTGCAGTCCACCAAAGGGAAGGGCCTTATCTAAGGTCACCATCTCATTAGTCTCCTGGTTTTCATAATGCCACTCCAGCACCCTCCCACCTTGAGGCTCCCTCCCACACACACCTGATACAACATTTGGCTTTCTAGACAGTACTGTCAACCCCCAACTTAATCAGTTTTGTCACAATAGTTTCTTGGTAACTTGCCTATTTAGAATATAGAAACTTTTTCTCCCCATTAGAAATACAGATAGAATTCCATTGTGGTATGGTGGAAAAAATATTCCATATCTCCAGTCACTCAGAGCCTTGCGTTTTAGTGGTTCGGACATATGCCAGCTGTGAGACTCTGGACTAGTCATTTCTTCTTTCCTTGTGCCAGTTTTCTTATCAGCAAAATGAAGAGGTTGAACTCCATAAGTTTTAAGAGCTCCTCTAGCTCTGATCCTTTTTTTTTTTTTTTTTTTGAGACAGGGTTCAATTTGAGAGTAGAGTGTTGAGATTACCAGTGTGTGCCACCACACTTGGCAGTTCTGATCCTCTTGAGTGTTTAAAAATGATTAGGTTACCAGCTTTATCTGTTTAGTTCAATAGCCCACATTGTGGCATGTGTTAATAATAGCTAACATTTGTGTAGTATTTAATGTTTGCCCAGCAATTTTCTAAGTGCCTTACTTTTATTTCATCTTTACAGCCTAAGCTCTAGGTGCTATTATTAGTTCCATTTTGTGTATCCTCATACAGCTGAGACTGAGGCTAAGACCTTTGCTCAAATAAAGTGGAGGAACCAGGATTCCAATCCCAGTTGCCTGATTCCAGAGGACATGTCACTAACCACTGTACTCAGTGCCTCTGTTAGAAGAAGTGAAGGGAGTCCTTGGCTGGCAGAGGAACTGAGTGCGTCTCAAGGTAGCAGGTCAGGATTTCTTGGGACCCATGAAAGTATATGGGAATGAGTTGTTAATATTCAGATGATCATGTATTGGAGACTGGCTTTATAATGACTGGACCACGTAGTCCAAACAATAAGTACTTATAGGCATTCAGAAGAGAGGAAAGTGTGAACATTGGTAGTTTCATGGAAGAAGTCAAACTTGAACTAGACCTTCAAGAAGGGCGGAATTTCAGTGAGTAGAGGAGTGATCAGTGTAGGGAGAATAGCAGGAACAGAGACCTAGAAGTGGTCAGTAAGGAGCTTGGATTGGCAGGAGGGGATGCTGGCAAAGTCAATCCATGCAGAAGAACTTTATGTGCCCTTGAAGGCCCTAAGCAGGATGCAGCCTGAGGGAAATGACCTTGGAGGAGAAGCAAGCAGGGAGCCACTGGAGTGGGAAGTTTCACAGGCATTCAGGGATGCAGGTTTCCACTAGAAAGATGTGCTGCCCACTTCCTGTCCAGGACCATGACTTACTGGTGTCTGCGCACTTTGTAGGGCTCAAATAGCACATTAGTGTGATTGGGGTGATTAACAAAGATGTTAACAAGCAAAAAACAGACAGGAATTCACTGAGTAAATATGAGGAAAGGAGATGGGTGACTCACATATGACTTTTGTGATTTCCTTACCTTTTACCGAAATTTGCATGCCTCTACTAGCTTCTGAGATTGAACATGAGAGAGCAAAAGTTATGTTGTTGTTAGATGCTGTGGAGTCCAGTCCAACTCAGGGAGACCTTCATAGGGTGTTCAATGGCTGATTGTTTGGGGATTGCTTTGGGAGTGGATTGCCCCATCCTTCTTCTGTTTTTGTTGTGCTGGAAATCAAACCCAGGGCCTCAGAGAGCGCAGAGCAGCACTCTACTAACTGAGCTAGATTAAAAAGAATATTGATCATGTTAACTCCTAATTCACATAGCATGTGGTGCTAGGTGATGTACAGACTCACTTTGGGTTTACAGTTTAGCTAGGGGAGATACTTGGGTCCCTTCCTCCTTTCCATTTCTTCTTCTTTTTATTATTATTTTTTTGCTTTCTTTTTTTCTTTTTTCAGTACTGGAGGGTTGAACCCAGAGCCTTGCCCATGGTAGGCAACTGCTGTACTGCTGAGCTGCACCCCCAGCCCCCTTTTTAGTTTTTTTTATTTTGAGATGGAGTCATACTAAATTGCGTAGGCTACCTCTGGCTTCAAACTTGCAATCCTCCTGCCTCAGCCTCCTGAGTTGCTGGGATTACAGGCCTGTGCCATGGCACTTGGCCTTATTTCCCTTCCTGAAGTTAATGAACAACCTCCAAGAAATGGTTGAAAGGAGATGCTTAAGGAAGGCAGAAGGGATACTTCTTCTGTCTCAAAGCCCATGGGAACAAAAGAATTGCACAAGAAACCAAAGCAACTGTTAGAACCATTTTGTCTCTTAAAAAGGAAAGCAGATTACTAATAACAGATAGCACTTGGCTCTGTGCAGACACTGTTCTAAGCACTTTACCTGTGTTAATTCGTTTAATCCTCATCAGGACCCTTTATAATAATTTACTATTATAATCTTTATGTTATAGATTAGCAATCTGGAGGAACAGAGAAGTTAAGTAACTTGACAGTAAGTAGCAAAACTGAGATAAAAACTTGGGCAGTCTAACTCTGCAGTCAATGCTCCTAATCACTATACTATACTGAAATTCCATATGAAGAGCCACTAGAGATTTTATAAGAGGTATGTTGTTGTTGTTGTTGTTGTTAGGTGCTGTCGAGTCGGTATCCAACTCATAGCGACCCTCTGTACAACAGGGGAAACACTATTGTCAGTGCTTCTCTGCTGTTCATAGGGTTTTCAATGGCAGATCAATTTTTGGGAGGGGGTTGCCAGGTCCTTCTCCCAAGCCTACAGCTTCTGGTGTTCTCAGGCGGTCTCCCATCCAGGCACTAACCAGGCCCGACCCTGCTTAGCTTCCGAGATCTGACGGGATTGGATGCCACAGGGCTACAGCTGCAGGCATAAGAGGTATACTTGCCACTTATTTGAGTATATGTCTGAGTATATTATACACATACACAACTCATATGCTAATGTATATTTAACATTTTGGGGATTGTATTTTAAGTTAGAGAGAGAGAGAGAGAGAGAGAGAGAGATTGTTTTCAGCTATTGTTGTTGTTGGTAATTGAATCCAGGATCTCACACATGCTAGACATGCTGAACTACATTCCTAATCTCTTAGTTTTTTCTATTGTAGTAAATTACAGAGGGTCTTCAGCTTAAGGATGATCTTACTCATGACTTTTCAATTTTACAATGCTGTGTAAGCAATACAAATTAGTAGAAGCAGTACTTTGGATTTTTATCTTTTCATTAAATTAGGTGAGATGTTTAATATTTTATTATGAAATGGGCTTTGTGTTAGATAATTTTACCCAACCTTACACTAATGTAAGCTTTCTGAGCATGCTTACGTTAGGCTAGGCTACAGTGTGATGTTCAGTAGGATAGGTTATTGAATGAATTTTCTTTTCATTTTTTTTTAAATAAGAGAGTCAGCAATATGTTTTCCGTGCTAGGGATGTTATCTAGGGCGTCACACGTGCAAGGCAAGCACTCTACC
>VMDO01009875.1:0-10340 GCA_007922755.1 Pedetes capensis
AGTGAAAAAGATTGAAATTATGACCAGAATATTTCATCACTGAAGAATGTAAAAATGAGATGTACATTGTAGGTTCTAACATAAAGGAATTAATAGGATGGTTGCAGTTTTTAAATTCTGAGTCTCTCAAGTAAGAAATTATTGATATTTTCTTGATTGTGCTTTCTTTTACACTAAAGTATAAGTAACTAATTGCATTATGAAGTATTATTTCAGTGTGAATAATTAATTGTAGCATGAAGTTCCCAGAGCCACACAATGGAGACAGGGTGTAGTCTCCATTCCCCTAATTTGGAATTGAGAAACAAAGTACATGGACTAAGATCTAGTAGATTTTGGTTCAAGCCTAGGCTATTGTATACCATAGTTAGTATATCTTTCAATGTAGGTATTTCTTTCAACCTTCTTTTAATCTGTAGAATTAAAATAATGTGACCTATGCTTGAAAGTTTTAATGGCAAAACATCTGCCAAATGCCTTGTGATGTATGAGCCCTTTTAATAGATAGCAGGCATATGTTAGGTCTTTCCATTTTCTCCGTGATTCTCCAGGGAATTCTTTACAGGGGGAAAGTGGTTCCTGCTGCATATGGTCTGTGTATATGATGTGCATATGTGTTATGCCAGAAAGTCCATCAAAAGAAAGCCAAGTTAGATAAACACTCTATGGAAAACTCCAATGTATTGCCAGGAATAAATGCATGTGGAGATAAACACTGAGGTTTCTGACTTAACTACATCTTGAACCATGTTTCTGTTAGAAATTACATTTGCTCTCATGTCACCATTTAAATTCATTTATGCCCCCTTTTGTGTTTATAGGCTCAGATAAATTTTGAGAGGCTATCTTATTTTGGAAACTGAGAGCACATTTTAAATTTTCTCTTCAAAAGAAAAATTGTCTTGGGGTATCTAGGGTAAACCACAAATGATATCTTCAATTTTTTTCTTTCTAATACATCCTTTTAAATTAATTTTGTCTTTAATGATTAATGGATATTCTCTTTTATCTTTCAAAGTGTGTGTGGCTTTCTCCTCCTTGCTACACATCCTGGTGGGTTTTGTTTGGCACTCCTAGGTTCTACAGTTAGGCTTTTATTTTAATTTTTTGAACCTATGTAGTGAGAATGCTGTGAATAAACATCAAAGTAGGGCAGTGACTTGCTGTTTTTACCATAATCATACAGTCCAGGGGATAGCTATCTTTTTGAGATCTGTGCCTTGTTTTAATAAGACTGTCATTAAAAAAAAATCAGCCTGCATTTGCTTTGTGATGATACTGACACTTGGTAATTTTATAGCATCACTTAAGCATTGCCCTTAAATTAAACTGTGTTGCAAATGATTGTTCTAGTCAGGCTCAGGAAAACAGAGAAGGGAAAGTGTTGAGCCAGCTCCTTAGCATCAGAAAGGGATGCAGAACAGATTAGCTTCTGAAAGTCTAGGTTGGCAGAAAAGTAACTTTCAAAGATGCAAACAACCTTTAACAGTAAGAGATGGAATTCTGCAGGACAGAAATAGGGTGTGATTGTTGGTGAACTAGATGGCTTCTTGATTGCAAAGTCAGAAAGCCTAGCAGGTGATTTCCAAACTTTTGCACTTAGACAAACCTCTAGCAGCCAGCACAGGGAAGTTTTGGAGCTTAGTTCAGGCCTGGAGGGAAGAACCATTCACCTGGATTCAATCATAGGCCCCAACTCTGAGCGATTTACATGATCTAGAACCTTAATTGGGAGAAGGACCTGACAGCCCAGTCCCAGAAAACAGCTATTGAAAACCCTATGAATAGCAGAGAAGCACCAACAATAGTGTTTCACCTGTTGTACACAGGGTCACTACAAGTTGGACACTGACTCAACAGCACCTTACAACTACAGAACCTTAATTGTGGTTGATCAGGTTGCAATGTAACTCAGAAAAACAGTGGAGAGGAGGACCCAGGGAGTATTTGAGCTCTGAGCTCAGTTGCACAGGTTCTAGTCCACGGTTCACCTCTGATGGACATGCAGGCTTGTATAGAGATGTCATGATCACGTGTAGATCCCACGTCTGTGAGACATGTTCTCATGGAGAAACTCAGCTGGTGATTAGCCTACTGTCTCTTTTAAAAGTAGCTTGGAGCTGTAGGGCACCATTGAGCCTGCACATGAGAATTCACACACATGGCAGTGCAGAAAGAAAAGGCAGAAGAAACAAGGTGACAAATGATAGGACATGATAGGACGAGGATCATAGTCATCAGTCACACTATGACTTTCAAATAATATATCAGGAATGTACATTTAGTCAGAATTCTTATAGGAACTTTTTTGCCTGGATTTTTTTCTTAAAATTATTAAAACTTGCTCCTGATATTTAACATATTAATGCTGCTTTATTTTATATTTTATTGCTTTCTCTAACTTAGTCACAGAAAAAGATAGCATAGTTTACAGAGACAAGCACTTTTATATTAAAAGAGCACGTTGAGGGAAAGTAGTAGAAGATAGTGTAAACTAAAAGAAATAAGCATATAATCCTGTCTTTTAAAATTGAAATAAAGCAAGTTGATAAATATATTCTGTTCTTAGCCTATAAACAGAATGGGCTAGTAGAAAATAATTTTTCATTTTCTTCATAGGACAAATTATATTTTTGTAGTCTCTTCAACAATTTCTGTATTTTAGAGATGATGTTTGGTGTATGAAAATTAAATCCCTTTGAATTTTGTTTTAAAAGTTCCAGGAGAACAGATACCACAGATATGTTGTTGTTGTTGTTAGGTGCCATCAAGTCAGTATCTGACTCATAGTGATCCTACATATGACAGGTGAAACACTATTGTCAGTGCTTCTTTGCTGTTCATAGGGTTTTCAATGGCAGATTGATTTTTGGAAGTGGGTTGCTGGGTCTTTCTTCCAAGCCTACAGTATCTGGTGTTCCCAGGCGGTCTCCCATCTAAGTACTAACCAGGCCCAACCCTGCTTAGCTTCTGAGATCTGATGGGATCAGATGCCACAGGGCTACGGCTGTAGGCAACCATAGAAATAGTGTAACTAATAATCTTAAAAGAAGGTAAATTACTTATTTTCTTTCTTTTCCTTTCTCTTCTTATCTTTTTCTTTCTTTTTTTTTTCTTGTTGTACTTGGGAATTGAATTTAGATCCTCTCACATACTTTGAAAGTACTCTACCTCCAGCCCATCTATTATCTTTTATTTTGAGTAAGGGTCCTGCTCAGTTCTACAGGCTACCTCTGGTCATGAACTTATGATTCTCCTGCCTCTGCCTCTCTAGTTGCTGGGATTATAGGCATGCAGTACCACCCTAGACTAAAGGTGACTTTCTCCATTTTATAGATGAGGAAACTAACATTCTACTCTATTTCTCCCCTCCTTAGGCTTTTTAATGGCTCAGACTGAATTGATTTAATTTATTTTAAATGAAATAGGCTAGACATAATGAAACATATACAATTATAATGCAATAATAAATCCATTACCCAGTTTTGCAAAACTAACATTTTTATGAAATTTTTTTTACAATCTTTTGGGTTTTAATAAATAAAACAAATGAATAATTATAGACAGGATTGAAGCCTCTTCTGTTGTTAGGTGCCATGGAGTCAGATCCAACTCATAATGACTCTCAGTACACCAGAAAGAAACACAACCCAACACTGTGCCATGTATATGATCTTTTTATGTTTGAGCCCATTGTTACGGTCACTATGTTTCTTCTCATTTTCAGTTATGCCACATCAGCAAAAGGAGGTCCCAGGAGCTTTACTCTATTTCCATCACTAAAGTTGACTCTACTTTGAAGAGGCAACTCTTTCCCAGTCATTTCTTGAATGCTTTCCAGCCTGGGAGACTCATTTTCTGGCGCTATATTTGACAGTGCTTCTTTGCTATTCATAGGGTTTATTTAGTTCAATTGGTAGAGTACTGCTCTGCACTTTCTGAGGACTCAGGTTTTAACCCCAGCCCTGCAAAAATGGGAGAAGGATGTGGCAGTTCACTCCCGAAACAATCAGCTGTTGAAAACCCTATGAGGGTCATTATGAGCAGTCAGCCATTGAAAACCCTATGAGGGTCACTATGAGTTGGACCAATTCAAGGGCATCTAACAACAATAATTACAGACAGCATTGAAGCCCCTTGTACTCCTTCCCAATTCTATTAACCTCCTCTTTGTTTAGAAATTGATATTTATCTTTCTCTCTGCATATATTTTTGGATGTATACCTATATAAGAAAAATATAAACAATATGTAGATTTTTTCAGATTTTTAACGTTTCTAAGAAGGGTATAACACATATATTTATGCAAATTGCTTTAGTCATTAGCATATATGAGCTCACTTTGCTTAAGTGCTTTTTAGTATGCCTTTCTGGTTGTATTGTAATTGATTCATCCTCCAACTTTTGGATACTTATGTTGCTTCTACCATTTTAAATTATAAAAAGGTATCAGTGAAAGTTCTTGTGGGTCTCCTTAGGCACATGGATGATGTTTCTCTCTAGGGTTAGAATTTTCAATCTAGTGTATGAGTATGCCCAACTTCAGTGCCTTCTGCCATACTCTTTTTCAGTGCTGCTGTGCTAAATGTTACTTTCTCCAGCATTGTATGACTTTCCTCATCAACTCTTAATGTTTTTAGACTGGGTAATTTTTGCCAACCTGATGGAAATAAATTGGACCTCACTGCAGTTGATATTTAACTTGCTCTGATTCCCTGTAAGGGTGATTTTCTTTTCATGTAATTATTGGTCATTAAGGTTTATTCTTTTGAGAATTGTCTGTCCAAATCTTTGCCCATTTTTCTATTGGATTGTTTGGCTTTTCTCTTTTTGATTTGTAAGAGGTCTTTACATTTCATTGCAAATAATGTCTTCTTTATGTGTACTGTCAAATTTTGCACTATTTTTCACTCATTATAAACTCTCTTGTAGCATTGAAGTCTTCAATTTTTGATTAAATTTGTTGATATTTTGGTCTTATTTAGAAAAATCCTCCACCATTCACAGGTTATAAATATATTTTTCATTTTCTCCTAAAGTTTTAGAGGGTTACTATTTTATGTGTGTGTGTTGTTGTTGCTGTTGTTGTTGTTGTTGTTGTTGTTGTTGTTAGGTTCTGTTGAGTCAGGTTCGACTGATAGTGACCCTTGTAGGGTTTTCAATGACTGATCATTTTGGGATTTCTTTGGGAGTGGATTGTCATGTCCTCCTTCTATTTTTGCAGTGCTGGGGACCCAACCCATGTCCCCCGAGTGTTCAGAGCTGCACTCTACCAGCTGAGCTAAACCACAGCACATACACACCCACACACACCCACACACACGTGTGCACATGCACATGCACACGTACACACACACACACACATAACCTAAGATGGGTTTTTATGTATGATATTGGTTTTTATTGCCTGTATGGGTTTCTGTGTATGACATAGAATTATTCTTTTTTTTAAATAGATGAACAGTTATTTTCTTAATTAATGAATGAAGCCAAGTCTGTCATACCAAGTTACGGTATGTGTTTCAGTCTCTGTATTATGATCCATTGAGCTATTCTTGCACTTCTGTGCCAATATCACGATGTGTTCACTACCATCAATTTAAGATAACGTGACATTCAATTGGGGAGCTAGTTTTTAGTCTTCCAAGTTATCTTGGATGTTCTTGGTGTTTTGTACTTTCATATCAATATTCAGGGAGCTTGTCAAGTTCCATAAAAACCTCTTTTGCATTTTTAATTTTATCACATTAAATTTATATATTATGGTTGGGAAAATTGACAACTTTACATTTTTCTCTACCCATAAAATCTTTTCTTTTTATTCAGGTTTTCTTGTGAGCTGTTGAATTTTTAGTCTTATTCCTAGATACATTTGAACTTTTCTTGATATAAATGTATTCTTTCTTAAAATAATAACTAAGATTTTTTTCTGATATTCCTATTAGGAGCACTGTTGATTCATATGGCTTCATGTTTAATACAACAAACTTGCTAAGGTCTTTTAATTAATACAGTTTGTTTATAGACTGTCTCACATTCTCTATATTCCTGATTTTATTGTCTCTGAGTAAAAATCATTTTTTTCTTTTTTTATTACTGCTTTCTTTTCTTCACACCCTTATTTTACTGGCCTAACATGATCACAAGTACCTGCTAAAAGCAACTGATGATTGAGTTAACTTTGTGTTTTAAAAGAGAGTTCTTCCATCAAGTAAGATAATTACTGTACATGCTTGATAGTTACCTCTTAATGAGTTAAGAAAATTAGTTCTCTTCTTGTTCTAGATTGCCAAATTATCATAAAAGGGTCATAAAATTTACCAAACACATTTTCCATGCTTTTCAAGATGATAATTGATTTTTTTCCTTTCCTCAAATTTGTTGAAGTGTTTAATTATATTACCAGATTTTTAAATGTTAAATCATCTTTGCATTCTGGAATACACTGTAGTCACATACCCTAGTCATGTTATCTAAATATCTATGTACACACTACCGGAGTCAATTTACTTACATTTTATTTAGCATTTCTCAATTATGTTCTTAAATAAGACTGGCTGGTAATTTATTTACTCTTATCTCTTTGCTTTATTTATTTATTTTTTTATGACATAGTTATGCTAGCTTCATACAAAGGCTGCCAAATAAGCTTTGAAAATATGAAACCAAAGTAGTAATATGGGGTAATTTTAGATAACTTTCTAAAAATGTAAGAAAAATGCTTACAATAACATATAAGACAGGAGTGGAGGTATTGGAATAAAAGCACATTGAGGGAAGAGGATTACTTTTGGACTTCAAATATTAACAGAAATATTAAAGAATAGAAATCGAAAGTATAACTTCCAAATGAACCATCATGGAAATGGGAGAAGACAGTCACTTCAGTTTCATTATCTGACGCTCCCAGGTCTAATCCCTCTGCTGATCATTCTGTGATTCTCACACCTGGTTTCCCTCCCATACTTTTCTTCTTTTGGATAATGAATTCATGGTCAGTGAGTCTCACCTGAAAGAATCCATGGAGCTGCATTGCTAGTGGTAGGCACAGGGTTATGGGAATATCACAAATTCAGGACTACAGTTTGTGTTAATTTCTCTTGTGATGCATTATCAGAATTGACAGGTCATCCAACTTCAAATCCCAGCCTTTTGTGATTTATATGCTTTGGGTCATGATTTCTTGTTTATTCTCTTTTTTGGGGGGGGGCGGGGTTATATTCCTATATTTTTCTAATGTATTCATGAAGTTGCATTGTTTACATTGAGACTATCCTCTCCGCCTTTACCCCTCTATGTTGATTCTCTTCCCCATCCCACCTTCCACAATGTTCGATTCCCTCTTCTAGTTCCCTCCCTCCTTCTTTCTACTCTATGTTTTCCCTTCTTTGCTTTGTTTAATTGTGTATTTTTCATATATCAAGTTATGTGTTGGATTTTTTCTTCCTTTAAGATTCAGCTCCCATGTATGCGTGATATGGTAGCCCAGACTGGGCTTGAACTTTGCGATCCTCCTGCCTCAGGCTCCCTAGTGCTGGAATGGATCCCCAGCACTGCAAAAATGGGAGAAGGACCTGACAGCCCACTCCTGAAACAATCCCAAAACAATTAGCCATTGAAAACCCTATGAATAGCAGAGAAGCACTGACATAGTGCTGGGCATGGCACAGTGTTGTGGAGTGTTTCGTTCTGTTGTACATAGGGTTGCTATGAATCTGACCTGACTCCATAGCACCTAACAACAACAACCAGCTCATCTTAGTGTTTTTTTTTGTGTGTGTGCAATTCCTCCTCTTAGGGACAGCACAGAATTTTCTGGAAATTTGGTAAGTATAACAATGCACATCTTTTCTCATCCTGGTAGACAAGTGACTATAACAGATAATAGTATTTTCACTGACTTACAATTTGCTGCATTTTCAATAGTTACTTGTTACATTTGTATACATTATATTAATGTACAGTTAACCCTCACAAGAAGTAGTACTTGATGTGCTTTTTCAGGTAAGCCTTTTACAATTTAGTAGTTGTATATTCTTCAGCAATTTTAAGGAATCTAGGTTTAAAGCTTTTAGTTTGTATCAGCATTATTTTATGGCCTCTTTTCTAGTTCTAGTGTGAAAATCATCCCACTTTTTTCTTTCTAATTTGAGGCTTGAAGAAGGGTAGAACTATTCTTTTTCTTAATAAATTGCATGGCATTTCACTAAATTCTATTCTTTCTTCTTTTTAATCTTTATTGGGAGAAATGTGTGGAAGGTCTGATTATTTTTGATTTAAGAACTAGAATTGTAAATGTCCTCATGATCCTTCATAACTCAACTTAAAAATGAGAAAATTGAGATTCAGAGCAGTCATGGAATTTATTGAAGACCAAATTAGCTGGAGGATATCAGAATCAGGAAGACCTAGTTAGCTGAAGGCCACATACCAGGTCCTCACACACTCCATTGTTGTGCTTTAATAGAAGTGGGAACCAAGTTTGCCTCATTTATATGTTACTGCTGGTTTGTTATCCAGCATAGATTAAAATCTCTTTTAGAGTATGCCAGTAGAGTACATATTTACATTCTTATTTGAATTCCTTCTAAATCACATAGGTTTAATTACTAGCCTGTGAGTTTATTCCAGGTATTCCCTTTTCCTCTTGGCTAAGGAGTGTGTAATTGTCTTGCAAGAGATGAAAAAGTGCATCAGATTGGCTGTGAGTGGCTTTGATGTGGGCACTCAGGTGTATCATTTTGGTGCCCCTTGAAGGCAGTGCAGTGCCTTCAAATGCAGTGCTGTATCCATACCTGACTTTGCATAAATGCTTGTGGATGTGTTGAGTGAATAAGTGAAGAGCACAGTGATCTTCAGCAAAGACCATATGTACCTCTTTAGAATTTAGGCTTGGTAGGTGGTTATGACTTTTGAGATTACAGATAGGGCAAGGTAAATTTCTGAGATTTGGAGCATCTTTGCTCTGTGGAAGAGACACCTAGGACCCCCCCCCCCATCCTGAGATATACTGATTGTTGTTATTAGGTGCTGTGGAGTCGGGTCGGACTCATATTACCCTACATAGAGCAGAACAAAACACTCCCTGATTCTGTGCCAGGCACATGATCTTATTTATGCATAAGTCCATTGTTGCAGATGCTATGTTAATCCATCTAGTGGAGGGTTTTCTCATTTTTCCCTGCCCTGCCACTCTCCCAAACATGATGTCCTTCTCCAGGGATTGGTGACTCCTGACTACATGTCCAAAATATGTAAGATACAGTCTATCCATCCTTGCTTCCAAGGAGCACTTTGGTTGTACTTCTAGGACAGATCTGTTGGTTCTTTTGGCAGTCCATGGTATATTCAATAATTGTCTCTAGCACCATAATTCAAAAGCATCAATTCTTCTCATGTCTCCCTTGTTCAATGTCTAGGTTTCACAATCATGTGTCACTGAAAATACCATGGCATGAGTCAGTTGCACCTTCATCTTCAATGTGACATCCTTTCTTTTCAATACTCTAAAGAGATCTTTTGCCACAGCTGTTCCCACAGCAATGCATCTTTTGATTTATTGACTGCTGCTTCCATGGGTGTTGATTGTAGAACCAAATAAAGCAAAATCTTGGACAACCTCAACATTTTTTCCATTTATTGTGAAGTTTCATACTGGCCCAGTCATAAGGATTTGTGTTTTGTTGATGTTTAGTTGCAATCTATACTGAAGGCTATGTTCTTTCGTCTTCATCAGTAAATGTTTCAAATCCTCTTCACTTTCAGCAAGCAGAGTTGTGTCATCTGCATAATGCAGGTTGTTAATGAGTCTTCCTCCAGTCCTGATGGTATGTTCTTCTTCATAAAGTATAGCATCTCAGATTATTTGCTCTGTATAGAAATTGAAGTGAGATGGTGAAAGGATACAGCCCAGATATGCACCTTTCTTGACTTTAAAGCAGTGGATCCTTGTTCTGTTCAAACGGCTGCCTCCTGATTCATGTACAGATTCCTTATGAGTACAATTAGGTGCTCTGGTATTCCCATTCTTTGCAGTGTTATCCATAACTTGTTATGATCCATACCCTGTGCATAGTCAATAAAACATACATAGACATCTTTATGATATTCTCTGCTTTCAGCTAATATCCATCTGACATCAGCAATGATGTCCCTGGTTCCCCACCCTCTTCTGAATCCCACTTGATTTTCTGGCAGTGCCCTGTATGTGTATATATGTATATATGTATGTATATATATGTATATATGTATGTATATATATATGTATATATGTATGTATTTATATATATGTATATATGTATGTGTGTGTGTGTGTGTATATATATATATATATATATATT
>VMDO01009875.1:10440-74801 GCA_007922755.1 Pedetes capensis
CTGGATGGGAGACCACCTGGGAACACCAGAAGCTGTAGGCTTGGGAGAAGGACCTGGCAACCCCCTCCCAAAAATCAATCTGCCATTGAAAACCCTATGAACAGCAGAGAAGCACTGACAATAGTGTTTCCCCTGTTGTACAGAGGGTCGCTATGAGTCGGATACCGACTCGACGGCACCTAACAACAACAACAATATACATATATTGTTGCAGTCGCTTGTGGATAATCTTTAGTAAAATTTTGCTTGTGTGTGATATTAATGATACCATTCAATAGTTTCCACATTCAGTTAGATCCCTTTCATGGGAATAGGCACAAATATGGATCTTTTCCAGTCAGTTGGCCAGGTAGCTGTCTTCCAAATCTCTTGGCATTAAACATGTTAGCAACTCCAGTGCTGCATCTGTTTGTTGAAACATCTCTACTGGTAGTCCATCAATTCCTGAGCCTTGTGTTTCACTGGTACTTTCAAGGCGGCTTCTACTTCATCCTTCAATACCATTGGTTCTTCGTCATATGCAACCTCTTGAAATGGCTGGCCATCCACTAATTCTTTTTTTTTTTTTTTTAATAATGACTCTGTGTATTCCTTCCATCTTCTTTTGATGTTTCTTGAATCTAATATTTTCCCTGTAGAATCTTTCACTATTGCCACTTGAGGCTTGAATTTTTTCTTTAGTTCCTTAAGCTTGAGAACACAGAGCATGTTCTTCCCTTTTGGTTTTCTGTCTCCAGCTCTTTGCACATGTCATTAAAATATTTGATTTTGTTTTCTCGAGCTGCCTTTTGAAATCTTCTGTTTAGTTTCTTAACTTTATTATGTCTTCCATTTACTTTAGCTGCTCGATGTTCCAGGGCAAATTTCAGAGTCTCTTTTGACATGTAATTTGGTCTTTTCTTTCTTTCCTGCCTTTTTAATAACCTTTTGCTTTCCTCATGAATGACATCTTTGATGTCATGGCGCAACTCATCTGGTCTTCTATCATTTGTGTCTGATACATTAAACCACTTCTTGAGGTGTTTTCTCCTACTCCCTAGTCTGTCTTAGTCTGGAAGCTCAGCTGAAAACCTGTCCATCATTGGTGACCCTTCTGGTATCTGAGATACCGGAGGCGTAGCTTTCAGCTTCATAGCAACACACAAGCCCCCACAGTATGCCAAACTGACAAACGTATTGGGGAGATATAGTGGTTAGTGGAAGAGAAAGGGTGTGAATGTGAACTTTTCACCATTGAGGGCAATTTAATTTTGGAATAATCCTATTCTACCTGTATTTTTGTTCTTTGGGCAGGGCAAAACTTGGTAGTTTCTTATGACAGAGAAATTGCTAGTTGTGGTGATTTGGATTTTAATGTAAGCTCTTTTTACAGGTATTTACTGAATTTTGTCTGAGAATATTTTTGTCTTGTCTATATTTTTGCAATAAATGTTACTTTTCTAAAAATGAGAAAATTATTTACGACCTTATTTAGACAAATTTAGAAAATTGCATTCTATCAATTGTTTATCCCTTTTTGCTTATTTTGTCAGTTTTCTTCAGTTATATGAAAAGTCATCATCCTATTGTTCAATTTGGTGGTTTTTGCATCAGCACATTTAACTTTATATTTGAAAATTGTGACAATTTAAATAGTATGCTTTGATCCTTACCTGAATAATAAGAGAAAGTTAACATAACATTTATATTCTGCTCTACCAGTTCAACTTCTTATTGGTATAATAGTGTGATTTTAACCTCAGATTATTATATTATTATTTTTATATTAAGTATAACTTGTTTCAAGAGTTATTTTTGATATTTAAGTTTTATGGCCATGTGAAAACAATTATTTCTTGTGGGTTTTAATACTTGTTGCCAGTGTTTTTGTTCTATTATGCATGTTTGTGTATGTATGTATGTATGTATGTATGTATGTACTTGGGGATTGAACCCAGGGCCTCACACATACTTTGCAAATGTTCTATCATGGGGCTGCACCACCAGTCCATTTTCTGTTTTTTACTTTGAGACATGCTGTCACTAATTTATGTAGGCTGCCTCTGATATTCTCACCTCAGACTCCTTAATTGCTGTGATTATAGGCATGTGCCACTGTGCCTACTAATTTTAAATTTAATTTTTACTTTTTACTTTTCTCATCTTTTACAGCTACTTTCTTTAGGAAGGAAATGTAGATAATTTTCTTTTTTGCATTCCACATATCTTATATTGTACTTTATTGTCCTCATGTGAGAATAGCAGTATAGTTGGCCATTAAATTTGTACACCTCAAATATTTTCTCTATGCAGTGGAGATTCTGATTGCTTGGGTCCTGTCCTTAGCAATTCTGCATCAGAAGCTTTGTAATATCCTATTCTCTCTGTCTTAGATATTTGATAACTTTGCTTTTTACTTTTTTCTCTATAGTCCTAGATTTGTTACCCTTGTGATTCTGAAATCTTATCAGGGTATCACTACATTTTAGCTCCTTTAAGTAACTTTGTTCTGTAATTTATATAAACTTAACCCAATAATCATTGATCTTACTTCTTAAGCAGTAGCTTTTCTTTGTGTGGAGCTGTGTGGTTCTTCCGCTTTGCTCTAGTCCTTCTTGATTCCTAGAATAACTAGATTTTTTCCTATGTGTGCCTCCTTTCCTTTTGTTCTTGTCTTCTCTGACCTTCTTCTGAGTGCTGAGTGAATTTCTTAAGTCTTTTACTTGCCAGTTCTGTTTTCTGCAATTTTAATGCTTCATTTTATTGCCTGAGTTGCTGTTTTTAATTTAGAAATTGTTTTTCAGTTTATTCTAGTGGGCACAATAATGGTTTTCAAAGATATCCATTACTTAATCTTCAAAACCTCTTGAGTATGCTACTTTACTTATTAGATGTGATTCTGTTAAGAATATTGGGATGGTGAGATGACCTTAGGCTATCTAGGTGGGTTTAGTGTAATCACAAGGATCATTAAGTATGCATGAGGAAGGCAGAAAAGCCAGGGTAAGAATGATACAACATGAGAAAGATTTGACTAGCCATTACTGACTTTTGAAGGTAGAAGGGCCATGAACCAAGGAATGTTGGCAAACTGTTTGTTGTTGTTAGGTGCCATCGAGTCAGTATCCAACTCAAAGCAACCTTTATAGGGTTTTCAATGGCTGACTGTTTTCAGGATTGCCTTGGGAGTGGATTGCCAGGTCCTTCTCCCATTTTTGCAGTACTGGGAATTGAACTCCGGACCTCAGAGACTGCAGTGCAGCGCTCTATCAACTGAGCTAAATCCCAGCCCTGGCAAACTGTAGATGCTGGAAAAGACAAGAAGATGGATTCTCCTTTAGGGCCTCTGGAAATGAACACAGCCTTGCTATCACCTTAATTATATCAATTTTAGACTTTTTACCTTCAGGATTCCAAGAAAATAAATTTGTATATTTATACTACTAAGTTGATAGCATTTTGTTACAGTAGCAATAAGAAATGAATGCAACCTCTATGTAGTTTTTACTGCTTGTTCTATTTGTAAGCCTATTACCCTAATAACCCCCACATGCCTGTCAGCTTGTTGTGCTGTGGAGGCTGGCATATTGCTGTGATACTGAAAGCTATGCCACCAGTATTTCGCATACCATCAGGGCCACTCATGGTAGACCGGGTTTCAGCTGAGCTTCCAGACTCAGACAGACTAGGGAGAAGGACACAGCAGCCCATTCCCAAAACAATTAGCCTTTGAAAACTCTATGAATAGCAGAGAAGCACTGTCAAATATAGTGCTGGAAAATGACCCTCCCCCCCCAGGTAAGAAGACATTCAAAAGATGACTAGGGAAGAGTTTCTTTCTCAGAGTAGTTGTTGTTGTTGTTAGATGCCATTGAGTTGGTATCCGACTCATAGCAACCCTGCATACAACAGGTGAAACACTATTGTCAGTGCTTTTCAATGGTGGTTTTCAATGGTGGATTGATTTTTGGGAGTGGGTTGCCAGGTCTGTCTTCCAAGCCCACAGCACCTGGTGTTCCCAAGAAGTCTCTCATCCAAGTACTAACCAGGCCCGACCTTGCTTAGCTTCTGAGATCTAACTGGATCGGATGCCACAAGGCTGCAGCTGCAGGCTTTTTCAAAGTAGAGTTGACATTAATGATGGGAGTGGAGTAAAGCCCTAGGACCTCCATATGCTGGTATGGCATAACTAAAAATGAGAAGAAACATAGTATCTGCAACAATGGACTCAAAAATAAAAAGATCATGTGCATGGGACTGTGTTGGGTAGTGTTTCATTTTGTTATATGCAGAGTCACTATGAGTTGGACCCAACTCGAGGGCACCTAACAACAGTAACAAACCCTAATAAAGTTCATTGAAAACACAAATTAGAAAAACCCTATAATTTAATCTTTCTCTCTCCTATGAATCTGCTTCAATGAGAGGTGTTTTCTCTTACTCTGCAGGGTGGTCATCTCTTTTCAGATTGCATTTTTGCCAATTGTGTTATATAACTTTTTCCTTGTTTGCTGTATTTCTATAGGCATGAATATCTTATAGTTGAACTGTACTTAAATGAGACTGTCCCTGAGCTTGATGTTGGTTTCCTGCCTGAGTCTGTTAGTTCCTGAAAAAAGCATGAAAGCACATTCTTGCTGCCATTTTTCCTCCACAGTCTCCTCTGCTTATCCTCCAGACCTACTGCTTTTTGCAGAGAATTAGAGAGGAGTTTTATGTCTTCTATCTCTTCTTTTAATTCAGTTCTAGTGTACTAAGTTTAGCTCACCTTCCTCTTTTTCTCAAGTATATTATATCCTACCATTTTTAATTTCTGGTGCATTTTCTATTCCTTTCATATGTAGGTGGCAATTTTCATGAAAGAGTCCTTACCCAGAATCCTTTTTATGTGGAATTTTAAATCTGAAATAGAGTTTGCAATTTAGTCTATTTTTCTCATTTCACAGACAATAAACTGAGTTTCAAAAGAAAAACCATGCCGTATCATTAAATATAGTATGATTTTTATGATATCAACACTTAATTTCTGAGAAAAGAAATGGCATAGAATTGAATTACATGCTATTTGTTCATCCAATAGTAGGGATACCACTGGAGAAAATATGTCCATTTTATATTAACATATTTTGACTTAAAAAGATAATTATTGACTTTTTTATTTTGTCACTTTTTTGTTTTAATTTTTTTGTTGTACTTTCTTTGTCATTTTAGTTTTTCCATTTTGGAAGGGCTAAGACTTCACATGTATATATCCCTAATTGACTTTGCTGATAATTAGTGTTCAGAAGTTGGAAAGTTATGAAATTGTATATGCTTGATATTTAATTTTAAAAATTCTTTATTGAGAATAATAAATGGTTGTAGGGCTAAGGGAGAGAACAGAGTTTTGCATTTATACTTACAATTTCTGTGTATCCTTTGAAGAAAGGAAACTTATATATGCATTTTAAAAATTGTCTTTGATTTATTAATGGAACCAGCATCTACTTAACATTTAATCCATCTGACAATGGCTTCTATACAACAATGAACCAAAAAGCTAGAATCTTCACCTTAATAGGGTTTCTAGACCAGTAGAGGGGAATCTCCAGATAAGAAAGCAATTATTATACAGTGTATTGAGTGTTGTAAAGACCTATGTGGAATTGGTAGGAAACACTTTGCCTAGACTTCAGAATATCTGAGGGGAATAACTAGAAGAAACAACATTGTACTGACAAAAATTGGGGGAAGATAGAAGCACTCAAAGTGTGGTCCCTGGATCCTCAGGTTCAGCTTTACCTGGGGCCCTACTTCAGACCTACTGAATCAGAACTTCTTGGGATTTGGGGCAGCAATATGTGTTTTTTACAAACCTTTTAGGTGACTCTGATGCAAGAAAGCAATGTTCTCATTAATGCTGAGAACCAGAGATGGAGAGAACATAGCACATTAAACAGAGCTAAAGCAAAGGATTTGCCATCATGAATAGCTTGAGTTCAGGCTGGAGAGTCAGGGAATGCCTGATAAGGTGGTTGAAAATGTAGATTTTCATCTTAAGCACACTTCTGGCTGTTAGCATCTTCACTAATTGAATAGCTGGTTTAACTTTGTGTTTTAGAAACATCACTGGAAAAGAGATTGGTACTGGGTAGAAAGAACACTCAGGAAACCAATGTAGTAATGATACTGATAGGTTAGGTTAGGTGCTGTCAAGTCGGTATCCGACTCATAGCAACCCTCACAGGGTTTTCAATGGCTGAGTGCTTTGGGATTGCCTTGGGAGTGGATTGCCAGGCCTTTCTCCCATTTTTGTAGTGCTGGGAATTGAACTTGAGACCTCAGAGACTGCAGCACAGTGCTCTACCAACTGAGCTAAATCCCAGCCCAGTGATATTGATAAGGATGGAATAAATGAGACAAGTGGAGCAGTTATTGAGAAAGAAGAATTTCCAAGATTTGGTAATTGATTTAGATGATGATGGAGAAGGAGGAATTCCCAGGTTTAGTATGCAGGCTGCTGGACAAAGTGTGGTTTTCTACTCTCAGGGATAGAGGATATATGTATAGAAAGAGCATGTTTGGGATCATGAGAAAGATTGTGTGTATGAATTTGGTTTTACATATTGTAACTGGGGTACTTATGGGATAGTCAATAGAGATATCAGTAGACAATTCAGTATTTATTTAGAGCTCAGGAAGGAAGCATGGGTTAAATAGTAGATCTGAGAAGATTTGAGATATGAAAGGCAATGGGAATTTTGGGGGATAAATTAAGTAACTCAGTAAAAGTGTATTGAATGAATAAGAACATAAATAGTGAAGAAACATCTACATTGGGCAGCAGATGAGGAACTTATTAAAATGACTGAGAAGGACCAACCAGAGACAACAATTAAAGCCCAAGAAAGAAGAATGTCAGGGAAGACGTGGAAAGAGAACTTTACAAAAAGAGCCTCTCAGGCTTATGTCAGATACTCTAGGAAAGCCAAAGGGGAGAACAGAAAAATTTGTCAGAATAGCCACTCAAAGTTGACAGTGACTTTGGAATATTACATAGATCTCAAGAATTTGACTAGGGAGTAGATTGAATGGATGGGTGAAGGTAGAAGCCATACCATGAGAAATCAGTGGTAGACAGTCATTAAAGAGGATTTGGCTATGAAAGAAAACTAGAATCAAATATGGCAGGCTGGAAGGAGAACATGAGATCAAGGGGACTTTTTTTTTAAGATGGCAGAGACTCGATCTTGAATGTTTAAGGGAAAGTGGTGTTGGAGAGAGGGGGACAGGGAGAAAAGGAAGCAGAAGAGTGATGAGAAAGAGGAAGACACTGAAGACAGAGGAGAAGGATGCAATTGCTAGCACAAGGTTCTTGAAATAGTTGAAAGAGGTGAAATTCAGGGCACTTGGATGGCAAAGCTTACTTTTTCTTTTATACTAGTACAGGAGGAAAGGATAGTCTGTTGAACATGTAATTTTGTCTTTTTAGCAAGAGAAAAGTGAGGGAGTTCCAGTGTGATGATTTCTATTTTTTTCTGGCAATTGCTGATGGAAAGAGGGAAGAGGGGATTCAAAAGTTTGAGAACGATAAGCTTAAAATAGCCATTGTGCAGTATATATGAAGTAATAAGAACATGGAAAACCACATAGTCACATGGCATCACAATCTCAGTTGAGGAAAACCATCATGAACTTATACTGACACCAGTCTGTTGATGTATGGATTTTCCCTAAACTTTCTAAGAAGTCTTCATACATTTGGAAATAGCAAAATATTGAATTTGTCCAAGACTAATAGGTATTGATGAAATACCAATTGAGATGTTTCAACAAACAGATAAAGCACTGGAGGTGCTCACTTGTTTATGCCAAGAGATTTAGAAAACAACTACCTGGCCAACTGCATAGAAGAGATTCATATTTGTGCCTATTCTCATGAAAGGGGAATCCAACTGAATGTGGAAATTATCTAACAATATCATTAATATCACATGCAAGTAAAATTTTGCTAAAGATCATTTAAAAGTGGCTGTAGTAGTCTATTAACAGGGACTTCCAGAAAATCAAGCAGGATTCAGAAGAGAGCATGTAACCACGAACATCATTGCTGATGTCAGATGGATATTAGCTGAGAGCAGAAAATACCTGAAAGATGCCCATCTATGTTTTATTGACTATGCAAAGGTATTTGACTATGTGGATCACAACAAAATATGGGTAACATTTCAAAGAATGGGAATACCAGAGCTCTTAATTGTCCTCATGAGGAATCTGTACATGGAACAGGAGGCAGTTTTAAGAACAGAACAAAGAAACCCTGCTTGGTTTAAAGTCAGGAAAGGTATACATCAGAGCTATATCCTTTCACCTTACCTCTTCAATCTGTATGCTCAGCAAATAATTTAAGAAGTTTGACTTTGTGAAGAAGGACATGCATCAGAATTAGAGGAAGATTCATTAACAGTTGGTGTCATACACATGACACAGCTTTGGTTCCCGAAAGTGAAGAGGATTTGAAACATTTACTGATGAAGATCAAAGAACACATCCTTCAATATGGACGGCACCTCAATGTCAAGAAAACAAAAATCCTCACAAAGAAGTCAGTAGTCAACTTCATGATAAATGGAGAAAAGATTGAGGTTATCCATGATTTTGCTTTACTTGATTACAATCAACACCTGTGGAAGAAGCAATCAAGAAATCAAAAGATGTATTTCACTGAGAAAAGATGTCACATTGAAGATGAAGATGTGCCTGACTCATGCTATGGTATTTTCAATCATATCTTATGGTTGTGAAAGCTGGACAGTGAATAAGGGAGACAGGAGCAGAACTGATGCTTTTGCATTATGGTGCTGGAGGCGAATATTGAATATACCATGGACTGCCAAAAGAACCAACAGATCCATTCTAGAAGAAGTACACCCAGAGTGCTCTTTGGAAGCAAGGATGTCTAGACTGTGTCTTATGTCTTTTGGACATATTGTCAGGAGAGACCTATTCCTACAGAAGGACATGATGTTTGGGAGAGTGGTGGGTCAACAAAAAAAAAAGGAAGACCCTCCACTAGATGGATTGACACAGTGTCTACAACAATGGGCTTAAACATAGAAAAGATCATATGCCTGACACTGTGTTGGGGAGTGTTTTATTCTGTTGTACATAGAGTTGCTATGAGTTGGACTGAACTTGCCAGCACCTAACAACAAAAACTATGTTATTGTAATAGATTGTTTTGGAAGTACAGTGTTAAAAAGTGAATGAAAGATAAAACCTTCTGTTTCCTTATCTAAAAGTTTAAAAAATCAAGAAACTCTGAGTATTGAAGATTTGTCATAACTCATTTGGTAGCAAAAACTTAATTATTTGATGTGAGGTTATTGCTAACCTATGCTTATCAAAATTAATATGTATGTTCATGTTTTACTTCACAAATCAATGGGTGTGATTATGGAGCTGCCTCAAACTTTGTTGGGGATGTCATACATGGAATATACTCTGTGTAGCTGTTCTTAAGACCAGAAAAATTCTAAATTCTGAAGGACATCTGACCCTAACTTCTTTAAGAAGAGACTGAATTCCTGTGTTAGCAAAAGATAAGTTGAAATGAATTACTATGGAATCTGAGCAGGATGACAAAAGGAAGGTGGGGAGGGTATTCCTTTGGGAAAAAGTAGAAGGGTCATGAAACTTTACACTTTCAAAGAACTGAAGTACCAGGGGCATCAAAGGAGAGAATTTGAAGAACGGGAAATTGTAATGATTAGTTGTAATGTCTCAAGTATTTCCAAAGGGAAATAGTTCTGAGTGCAGGGTGTGACCATGGGTGTGGGTAGCTGAGTCATAATGAAGTTGAAAGTCATTAGAAATGAGGTCAAGAAAATGAAAAGCAAGAATAATAGAATTACATAGTATAATGGCAACATTTGGAGGGAAATGAAACACTATAGCCAAGTTCTCTCATTTCTAATGTGAGACACTGTGAAAGGTACATAGGATATCAAGAGGTGAAAGACAGTTTTCACTCTTCACTGGGTTTATGCTTTCTTTAATAAACAGGAAAATACACTGGGTGTGGTATCACATGTCTGTAATTCTAGTACTCGGGATGATCAACAGGAATTCAAGGCCAGCCCCAGCTACATATTGAGTCCAAATACAGTGTGGACAATACGGCAAGACCTTGTCTCAAACAAACAAACAAACAAAACAAAACGATTAATTAAAAAACCCTAAAACAATGCCTGTAATCCAAGTGGCTTGGAAGGCAGAGGCAGGAGGATCGCAAGTTCGAGACCAGAGGCAATCTGTGTAATTTAGTGAGACCCTATCTCAAAAAAGTAAAAAAATGGACTGGGGGTGCATCTCAGTGGTCCAGCACTTGCAAAGCATGCAAGTGCAAGGCCCAGGGTTCAACCCCCAGTACCGGGAAAAAAAAAAAAAAAACACCCAAAACAAAAACGTAGAAAAAATAAAGGGATAATTAATATAATGGTGAAATGTTAGATGTGTGACCTAAAAGCTGTTAAAGTCTAGGTTAGAAAAGATACTTCAGATGTCTGTTGTTGTTGTTGTTAGGTGCCATAGAGTCGGTATCTGACTCATAGCGACCCTCATAGGGTTTTCAATGGCTGACTGTTTCGGGATTGCCTTGGGAGTGGGTTGCCAGGTCCTTCTCCCATTTTTGAGGTGCTGGGAATTGAACTCAGGACCTCAGAGACTGCAGTGCAGCGCTCTACCAACTGAGCTAAATCCCAGCCCCTCAGATGTCTAGACAAGTCAAAAGATTAACCACTTAGGTGTTTGATACCATTTTTGGAATTTTTAGAGTTTGGTAAACATTTGTGTAGAGCTTATGGATATTTGGTAGAATATTTGATTGAAAATCATGGTTAAAACTCTCATTTGCTAAGTAATTTATTAGAAGCACAGCAAGATAAAAAGGAAAAAAGGATGTGAACTATCTTTAAGAAGTATTTAATTCTAGAAGTCTTAGCAAACTTATGGCTTCAGGAAGAATGAGTAATTCAATGTGATGTGTGATTTTTCTAGTTTTTCCGTCATTACTTTCTTATTTTCTAATTTTGTTTTAGTAGTTGTGGGGCATGCGCCTCCTGGTCCGGCCCGGATGTTCAGATGGGCAGCGCCGCCATGCACACAGATACTAAACACAATTCACTCGGGACCCTCAGGTGAGGGGCGCAGACTCCTGTGGCCCTCAGGACACCGGCAGAGATGGGAGAAAGGAAAAGCCTCGGGCACTTTTGCCTTCCAGGGACAAACACCCCGTGTTGGTGGTCACAAGGAGAGAATTCTTGCTTCGTCAATGATCAGATGGAGAGCAGGTTCTTTCCTTGTTGGTGGTCCAGGCAGGAGAGCATTCTGTCCTCACCGAAGGTCCAGGCCAGAGAGCAGGAAAGCTGTTTCCTCATTGGTGTTTGGGGAGAGAGCGGAGTCTTTCCTTGTTGGTCGAAGGTCCAGGCAAAAAAAGGGGAAAGGGTCGAGCTGCCACAGCGCAGCTCCTTATATAGCTCACCCAGGGAATGGCCTGAGCCAGTCAGCTTTGAGTCCAGTTGTCCAATCAGGTTCGGGGGATTTGTGAAGGGTTTTGTACAAATGTCCAAACCAAGTTACTTTCATTTTCCCTAGATTTAGCTGTTTTCCCAGTTTTGGGGTTTTTGCCAATTTCCTCCCAATTTCTCTCTACAAGTAGTTTTATTGACTGACTGTTATTCTATTTAAACTGCATCAATCCCTACTGGATTCAAATGTGAGTATAAACAATGAGCAAATATATTCTAATCATTTCTGTTGAAAAATAAGTAAATAGCCAAGCACAATGGTGCATGCCTGTAATCCCAGCAACCAGAAAGGTGGAGGCAAGAGGGTCACAAGTTTGAGGCCAGAGACAGCACAGCTGGCATAACACTTAGCAAGACCCTGTTTCATGATAAAATAATTTTAAAAGGGGCTAGTGATGCAACTCAGTGGTAGAGTGCTTGCAAAGTATTTGTGAGGTCCTAAGTTCAGCACACCAGTATTACTAAAAAAAGAAAAAAGAAAAGAAAATAAATAAAACCAAGAAAGAAAAAGAAGAAATAAAAAGATAAACATGTTATAAAGCATTATCACCCCACATTTGAAAACATAGACTTCATCAAATCTAAATATACTTTACGTCTTTTGGAGTAGTGTCAAGTATCAGCTACTCTTTGGAGGTTACATTAGGTCTTCCAAAAAGAAAAAAGTTGTCAAACGTCATAGGTAGGTTGATGGATACTATTCTGGGGATGAGGAGTTGTAGGCTATGCTGACCACAGGAATGTCGAACAGCAAATGCTGCCTTTGATTAAAGAAGCTTTGATGCATAGTGGCCTCTTTGAAATGCTGGGACTGATGATCCTTGTGGGAACCTGTAGTACAAAAAGTCTGTCACAAATCGAACATTTTGTGTGAGAATAGAGATGCAGAATAATAGGGCAATGATACCCTATCTATAAACCATCTGTGTTTACAGACTCCATAAATAACAGGTCAAAATAGATTTCACTATAGTAAATAGCCCAGTTGCATGTTTCTGAAAAATTTTTGGCTATCTTATGTATTTTGAGCAAGATTTTTGGGCCCTGTGGCTTTTCTAGTAGACTTCAATGACATGTAACCACCAAACAGAGACTTTGTCATTTGTTTCACTCTAGTCATCTTTAATCTTGAGAACTATAAGAAACCTTAGAGTTTCAGCAGAATCAAAGAACATTATGCACGGTCAGATTTTCAAATTCTTTCCTTTTGTTTTTCTACCGCAAGTACAGTAGAAGTCTTATGTTATCTGTATGTCTTTAAATTTGGATCTGTGGTTTCTTTTTCCTATTTTTAATCATCTTTCCTCTTTTTTCTTTTAGTTCACAGCCATGAATGAGCCACAGTGCTTCTACAATGAATCCATTGCCTTCTTTTACAACCGGAGTGGCAAGTATCTTGCCACAGAATGGAACACAGTCAGCAAGCTGGTGATGGGACTTGGAATCACTGTTTGTATCTTCATCATGTTGGCCAACCTGCTAGTCATGGTGGCAATCTATGTCAACCGCCGCTTCCATTTTCCTATTTATTACTTAATGGCTAATCTGGCTGCTGCAGACTTCTTTGCTGGGTTGGCCTACTTCTACCTAATGTTCAACACAGGACCCAATACTCGAAGACTGACTGTTAGCACTTGGCTCCTCCGTCAGGGCCTCATTGACACCAGCCTGACGGCATCTGTGGCCAACTTACTGGCTATTGCAATTGAGAGGCACATTACAGTTTTCCGCATGCAGCTCCACACTCGGATGAGCAATCGGCGGGTGGTGGTGGTCATTGTGGTCATCTGGACTATGGCTATTGTTATGGGTGCCATACCTAGTGTGGGCTGGAACTGTATCTGTGATATTGAACATTGTTCTAACATGGCACCCCTCTACAGTGACTCTTACCTAGTCTTCTGGGCCATTTTCAACTTGGTGACCTTTGTGGTAATGGTGGTTCTCTATGCTCATATCTTTGGCTATGTTCGCCAGAGGACTATGAGAATGTCTCGGCATAGTTCTGGACCTCGGCGGAATCGGGATACTATGATGAGCCTTCTAAAGACTGTGGTCATTGTGCTTGGTAAGTTGTGTCTTGATTGTAACTTACTTTATGGATTCTCAGTGTCTTAATATAAACCACTTTAGTTTATAATGGCAGTGAGCAACAATATGAATCTTCACTAGGTGTATATTGCAGGGCTTAGGACATCTACATCAAAGTCAACTTACTAGCCTTTCTGCGATTACAAAAACACCTAAATACTGGTCTCAGTGCTGTAGTGTAAATGATGATATGAAAAATGTCATGGAAGAGTTTGGCTCAGTAGAATTGAAAATACCACAATAGACAAGGCCTTGGGCTCAATCCCCAGTACTACCCCTCCCCCACAAACAACAACAAACACAATAACCAAATTCATTTAGCTTTTAAGAGGTTTCTGTAGAGCCTAAATTGTGGAAATTTTGCCTTGAGGTCTCTGAATGATAGATTTTCAAGTAGAAGGTGGTTTATATAACATGAATATGCTTTCATATGTAGTTGGTTTTATTGGTCTATTTCTAAGTTATGCTCCACATTTTATAATTGTTATTACAAGTATATCAAGGTTTTAGAGATATTTATTGAGCAGAGTTTGGAATTAATGATATTCTATGACAGTAATCTCTATGAAAAGGCATGTTCTTAAAAATTTTCTCTTTGTAGTAACAGAAGTTAATTCATATTTCAGGAAGAAGACCAAGATTTTATTCTTTTTTGTAAACCCAAATAACTTTTGCTTTTAAACTTACAGAGTTCATTTTCCTGGATGAAAAATTCATGGTAGTGCTCAGTAGGAATATGTACATACATTTATGTACTCAGCAAATTAAAGAGAACCTAGAGAGTTCTAGGCACTGGACTGGCCCATGGGTGTGTACTCACCACCACAACAGGTGTAAAACTCTTATTTTGGAGCTTAGTGTACCTATTTTAAAAGTTCACTTAGCATTTGTTTAAATAATTAGCCAGTTGAATTACATCATTTCCATAGACTATATTCATTTTAATGTTTGAACATGCTTTTTTAAATCTCAAAAAACCAATAAAGAAGCAAACAAACCCTTTTAGGAACTAGATATGGAGCTCAGTATGTACCTCAGTCATAGAACATTTGCCTAGCACATATGAGGCCCTGGGTTCAATCCCCAGCATGTACAAAGGGGAAAAGGGGCCAGGGGAGGGAAAGAAAAAACCCTTTATTATTTCATCTTTCGTACATAAATTCAGTGGAAAGTTCTTGTAATTCTCTTTGCTCTCTGTAAAGCAGAATGTGAGGGAGTATAACTTGGGATTATGTGGGTTCTCTGAAACTTTGAGTTTCATTCATTATAGTCACTGGAAGGAGATAGAGCCCTAATCAACAATAAATAAATTAGCATGCTGGTTGAGGCATTCGCCCCATTCGATATGTTTTACTTCTGTATTGACTCAACTATTTATTTGCTGATGATCTAAATGTTGATTGATGCTTTTCATATGCATATATTTTTTCTGTTAGAACATCAAGTGCTGCTTTTAGTTCATAGAACCACCAGCAGTAAATAACTGCTGAATTTGAACTATGAACCTGTCAAGTTCTTTTAATTTTGACCTTTGTATAATAACTGGAATATTGCATTGTGCAACATATTTAATGATTCATATAAAATTAACTTTTGTGCCTCATTGGGTTGTATTACAGGTTGAGATAATTATTTTGAGAGTTTAATAGAGCTACAGTTTCAGTGTACATGTGCCGTGACTCCCCCTCTAGCTCTCCCTACCCAGCACCCAAACCTCAAATTTAAACATTACAGAAATATTGTTGCTCTCTAAATTAAACTAATAGATTCCACAAAGATTGAATGCATTTTCCTTTCTACAGAATAAATAACATTATTTCTATAGCCATAAGTGGAAGAAGTTTCAGAACATGGAAAACTCGGATCAGGATGGTAGGTGAAGAAATTTGATGAAGCAAAGTGAGACTGTGATTATAATATGTTGTTGTTGTTGTTGTTAGGTGCCATTGAGTTGGTATCTGACTCATAGTGACCCTACGTACAACAGGCAAAACACTATTGTTAGTGCTCCTCTGCTGTTCATAGGGGTTTTAATGTCTGATTGCTTTTTGAGAATGGGTTTCCAGGTCTTTCTCCCAAGCCTACAGCACCTGGTGTTCCCAGGTGGTCTCCCATCCAAGTATTAATCAGGTCCAGCCCTGCTTAGCTTCGGAGATGTGACAAGACCAGATGCCATGGTGGAACGGCTGCAGGCAGTGATTGTAATATAAGAAGCAGAAATCAAATAAACAGGCTGTAGCCTTTTTGAGAAAAGTAGTGAGAATCGGCAGGATATGGGTGGGAGAATGGTTGGAAAGCTTATAATAGGGAATTCAAAGTGGTGCCTAATCCCATTCATATAGCGTACTCCTCTGCCTACATTGTGTCTATTTCTATGTAGACATGATTATAAGGAAGATATGGCTTGATTTGTAGGAAAAAGAGCTGTGGTCCACCTGAAGCTCACCTCATTAAAAATTAGTCTTTTGACAGTCTTTTTTTTTTTCCTCGCTTTGGCTTGTGCACATTTGGCTTTTAATATCTAACATTTATTTCTCTGCCAGATTGCCAGCTTGGCGACAGCAGACAGGGATTGTAATGTTTAGTTGTCTGCTTCTTCCACATGGCCTGTTGCAGTTGCCTGACACAAAGTAGATGTTCAATAAATAATTGTTAAATGAGTGAATGTAATGACAAACTGAAGTTTCTGAGCCTTCAAGATGGAAGACCACAGAGAGCCATACTGACTACACCATGATAAATGCTGCTTTATCCAGCTGTATAGGATCCAAACCTAGCTACATTTCTATTACATTCTTTAGCCTTTTTACTATTATTATTATTATTATTATTATTATTATTATTATTATTATTTTGGAAACAGAGGGTAATGGAGAAGGCATCTCACTGTGTAGTCCACTCTGGCCTTGAACCCATAATCCTCTTGCCTCAGCCTCCCAAGTGCTGGAATTACAAGTGTGGGCCACCACTGCCTGCTTATGTTTTATCACCTCTAGTCAAAATATAGCAACTTGGAAAATGACTGGTTGCAATCGGTACTTAGTAAATAAATAAGTCTGTTTTACTTTTATTTACTCTGAGATTAACTATGATTTATTGACTGTGTGGAAAAATGAGCAGTTTCCATCTTTACTGTGTCGGAATGACTTCTTGGCTTTAGGCCTGTTCAGTCTTCATGATCACGAGAAGAGTTTGTTGGCCAACAACTGAATACCCGGAGTCAACTTAAAAATAAAAGCATATTTGAGATTTATGATGGCATTTTCAATTAAGCATGAGGTTTAGTTGAGCTGCTTTTGAGTGAGTACTGGATCTTAATAATTACTTTTATTTGTCAAACACTTCGGCAGGGTTAATCATGTACCAATTGCCATTCTACTTTAAAAATTAGTATTTATAAATAACAGCTTTATGGAGGATAGGTGCCATTATTGATTTGTTATCCTTATTTCCGGGTGATGAAAACTTGAGGTACAGATAGGGTAGGTAACTTGCCCAAGGCCACACAGCTAGTAAGATTAAGAGCTAGGTTTCAAGCTCAGGGACTTGGGTTCTACAGTCCATGTGTTTTTCACCTCCATTCTTCTCTTGCTGCTCTAGAGTAAAAACCACCAGCAGCACATGCTGTATTTGGTAATGAAGTTTGGATAGCAGTGCACTATTAGGGTGAAACATTATGATCCCATTAGTGTCCACTGACATTGCCTAACCCTGCCTGAACTTTTTTTCTTTGGCTTTCTTTGGGTAGGGAAAGCTTTAAGAAAGCATCCTTTTCTTTCTTTCTCTCCCTCCTCTTTCCTTTCTCCTTTCTTTCTTTCTTTCTTTCTCTCTCTCTCTCTCTCTCTCTCTCTCTCTCTCTCTCTTTCTTTCTTTCTTTCTTTCTTTCTTTCTTCCTTTTTTCTTTCTTTGTTTCTTCTATTGCTTCTGATGACTCTCAGGACTCCATTTCATCTGCCCTTTTCCATTATGTGGTATTACAGCACCAGGAACCAACTGCTACTTCTCAGGGAGGCAATCTTTTGTTCAAGGTATAGTTAACACGAAGTTCATTGTCCCAGCATGAAGTCCTATAACCCCTACCCAGGCTGGCCTTGTCCCTACTTGACATTTTACCAGGAATTCCTTTTGAGTCTGCTCCCTGGATGAATCAGTGGCATTAGGAGGTTCTTCCTTATTTGACCACATGCTGTCTTGAAATATAAGTTCTTTCCCTTTTGGCTCTGTTCTTTGTGGTGACACTTCTGTTGGGGATAATCAGAAAAGAGGAGAACCAGAATTCAGAAAGAAAAACTCATTATGAAGGTGTGGAGATTTTTGGATCTGAATCCTGGGCAGGACATACAGTAAAATAAAGCCATGTGGGGCTTCTCATTTGGGAAGGAAGAAGGAGGCAGTTTTTCTACTTTGATCTGTTTGGGCTGGAAATGGTCACTATTAAAGCTAAATTATCCTTTATTACTCCTAACTCTGTGCCAGAGTCACTATTTCATGTATTGTTTGTACCTTGTACTGAGGAAAATTGCATTTTTCACATTTTATATTGAAGCTTCTGGGTTAAGATAGGGTGAGGAACTTGTCTAGGATCATTGTTTTTGTAAGTGGCAGAACTGGAATTCAGCTGTAGGAATGTTGTAGAGCATGCCCTCCAACCACAGGACACTGACCCTCTTGTACTTCTCTTTGCAGTTTAATTCAGCAAACATGTTGTTGAGTTCTAATTATATGCTAAGGGATAAACAGATGAATAAGGAATATCTGTGCAGAATTTTTTGTTTTTCTTCCCCCCTGTCCTGCAGGGCCTCATATACTCGTATATGCTAGCACAAATCCTCTACCGCTTTTTTTTTTTTTTTTTTTTTTTTTGAGACAAGGTCTTGCTAAATTGCTTAGGTTGTCGCTGGCTTTGCCCTTGAAATCCCTGTTCCTTGTGATCCTTGTGCCTCAGCCTCTGGAGTAGCAGGAATTACAGTCATGCGCCATGGCACCTGGTTGCAGAGCTTATATTGTAGAAGAGGAGACTAAGAAAGCACTGCAAAGCAGTTGGGTCCTTGTGCTGGCAGAGTGGGGCAGAGTGCCCTTAAGTGGAGGGAGGGAGAGTCTCTCTGAGGAGGCACTGCTGAGTGGATTCTCAGTGGATATGGAGGAATTTGTCGTAGCGTAGCATGGGGGAGGAGGATAAGGTGAGCAATAGAATGAACAATGGTTGTCCCTTTCGAGGAACTGAAAGAAGTCAGGTATTCCAGATGGAGTTTTGACTAGAGTAGAAGCCTTTATGACATACTAGGGAATTTGGGTTTCAGCCTATAGGTGATAAAAGATACTAAAATGTTCCCCAAGTTAAAAGGAACAATAAATCCTTAGTAGTAGAGCAAACATACAATTAATCATCCAAACTGAAGTCATGAAAACAGATGTTAACTAGTTGGGATGCTGGTATAACAGGCATGAACCTAAGATTGTTCTGGACAAGCCAGATTGTGTATCACCCTCTTCCTAGGCTCTGCTTCCTGCTTATTTATTTATGAATATTCTTTCTAGGTTCTCTTTTGGCTTCTCAAATGCAACGCTTAGCACTGGGCTTGTTATATTGTGTAAAAATAATAAAGAACCTTTTAAAGGCCACTGTCTGTCCCAATTTAGAACTGCAGAGCTTTAAAGGTCTTAAAAGTCATTCCATCTACCACCTCCTCCTCACAAATGAAGAGACTGAAGTTCCTAAGATAATGAAGAAATTTAGGTCTGTGTTAACTCATGACCCAAATCGGGACCCAGGATTCCTGACTTCCACTAAGATGCTGTTTTTACCATACCATGGCCTCCTTCCACCTTGTTCAGTTGCATCCATACTTTCTGTCATTTTCTTTCTTGTGAACACCAATATGGACTTATGTGGCTTACCAGGATTGTAACTGGCTCTCATCAGAAAGGTCTCTTTGAATTTGGTGTCATTATAAGCAGCTGGTATTCCCTGTAATGAAGTTTTGCTTTGACAAAAGGTATCCGAAACTGAATTGCTTGCATATTATGTTGTTGTTGTTAGGTGCCATTGAGTCATGTCCGACTCACAGCGACCCTCACAGGGTTTTCAATGGCTGAATGTTTTGGGATTGCTTTGGGAATGGATTGCCACATCCTTCTCCCATTTTGCAGTGCTGGGGATTGAACTCAGGACCTCAGAGACTGCAGAGCAGCGCTCTACCAACTGAGCTAAACCCCAGCCCCAGCATATTATGTATCTCTTACAAATATTAGCATTGTGTTACCTGTCTTAGTCACAGAATGGTATTACTGTTTTTATTCATCTTAGTTTTTATTAAGTTTGGGCCTTATTATCCATGTGTGCTCACTTATATTTATCGAGGCTGGATCCCTCTGGGATCATCACTCTGACATTAACTATCTGGGTGATTCTGGATGTGTCACTTTCTGTCTGCATTAATTTCTCTGTGCCTCTATCTGTAGGATGAAGTTCACCAATTCAACTTCCAAGATTATTTAGGATTCTAATTATTCTATAAATAAAATTATAAAGACAGTAATTACTGTGGACCAACCATGTAGAACTTTCTAGTGGAAAACTTAGAATTAGAACAAAAACAAAAGACTGTGATTATTCTCTGTACAAAATATGCATCACCTTCCTTAATAGTTCACTTTTGATGCACTATTTCCCATTAAAGGGAGTGGTGCATTTATCGAGGAGGATCATCTCATAGAAGTGAACTTTGTGTCTTGATTTTACTGTGCAGAGCTGTGTGACAGGAAGAGAAGGCTTTCCAGTTGGTCTTGCTGCTAGGAGAAGGGAACAGACACAGACTCTCTTATTCCCTGGCCACAGGTGACCAAGCTACACATCCTGTTGCTCTGAAAATGAATTAAAGCTACCTCAAGTCTCCTCAGCTCCGTGTGGTATCCCTGTGAAGGCTTCTTTGAGGAAGAAACTGAGAGAATATTCATAAGAACCTTGATTGTTTGACCAGCCACTGGGCTGGCTAGGCCTGTGGGTGGTGGCCAGGAGAGACACCCTACAGAGGTCCCACAGTGCTTCCTAAACCCCAAACCCCAGCTTACGTCAAAAGAGAAAACAACTTTCAAACACCAGCTCTTTATACCCTTTTGTTGCCCATCTCCATTCAAATATTTTTACTCTGAATAAACATTTAAACAGAAACAAAACCCAAAAACCACATGGACCCAACAGAGTTCCTTTTGAGGTATGGACAGAGGATCCCAGGACATGAAGCTCTTTCTTATTTTAGGTCTATTGAGAATGATTCAGACCTTGTCTATCTGAGACTCTGTTGCAAATTTTTTTTTCATCTTTGTCCTTAAAGGGAATAAAATGCTTCAAAGATTCTTTAGTTGTGGTGACCACTGGGAATCACTATTGCTTAGTGATTGAAAGCTTGGATTTGGAGTAAGATAGGCCAATTTGAAACTTGGATCCTCACAACTAGCTCCATATCCCTGAAAAAAAAAAAAAGACTAGCTTCTCTGAGCCTCTGTTTCAGAATGAATAGGGATAGTAGAATCTTTCTCATCAAGTGGTTGCAAATATTAGATAAACTGATTTATGTAAATCACATATTTTAGCATCTGGCTTACAGAGAACACTTACTAAAGGGAAACAGGCATTGTTACTACTTAGTGCTGTCTACATGAGCATCCTTACTCATTTCCTTTCTCTTTTTCTGACTCACTCAAATCCTCACCTACCTGCAGGCAAAATGCACTGTTGTATACCATAGTGGTGCTTCATTACTATGACACGATATAAAAGTATTATTGTGTCTTAGCAGCTGGCTGTAATGGTAACCTGTATACTTCATTCATTCTGAATGCCCTGTACTTTATACTTTTTCAAAGATGAGTCTTTTCTATAGTGTTGCCTATACCTTATTTGTTGAGCCTCAATCTTATGTATGAAAAGTCCTGTTACCATTGCAGGAAATGGCAGTTTTGACAAGCTAACTCTCCAAAAATGGTACTAACTATTACAATGAAGTTTGGAATAGAAGAAGCCACTTCATCAATATCTCTTAGAAAGTCAGCAGCTCCTCTAGATGGATTTACAACTGTATATTCTCAAATCTAATCCTCACCCTCTCAACAGATTTAGAGGGCTACCAAATCAGATGCAAATTGAATTGTGTGCATGTTGGATTTAAGGTTGAGAATCTACATGTGATTTTAATCCACATCTGATTTTGTAGCCCTCTAAAACTGTTGAACGTGTGTGGGCCAGATTTAAGAGGTACTTAAGGTGCAGTTAGCATCATTTAGGGTTCTATTCTCTTTCCTTTTGACTAGAAATGAAGGGCCATATCTGGAATATATGGAAAACTGGCAAATGCATAGCATCCTGAGACCTTATTGTTATCCTGCAGTTGGTCCCTGCTTCACATTGTTACCACCTGTGAATCTTTTAGTCTGGGTTTCATCACCATTCATTTAGGATGAAAAGGATATGTAACTCCTGTTCCTCTCTGCTACCTCATGAAGCTCTTTGGAGAATTACTATGGATGACTGGACTTCCTCTACCCAGGACCTAGTACAGGGCCTAGAACCCTGCAGACACTAGATATTTGTTGGATGACTAAATGAAATATTCCTTTTATTCTAGACTGGGAGGTTTATAAGTTGTCTAATTGCACTAGAAATATACCTGTGTAGCCTGAAATTGAATGTGATTAGTCTCTCGTCCCATTCAAGGACTATTTGTCATCAAGTGGTGATAATAAACCAATTCCACATCCTGCCTGTAGAGGACATTTTTTAGGCTAAGTTCCAGTGTGGGTTTGTTGTTAATAGCTTATTTTGTCAACAAACATGTATTGAATATGTTCTAAGCCCTCTCTTAAGGAGCAGGGATGCAAATGTCAATGAAAATATGGACCTTATACTCAAGGAGCTCTCATATTAGTAGATGAGGAACTATACTTTCAATAATAATATGGAAAATGAACCATAATATAATATGAAATGTGCAAGGTTCTATGGGAATGTGGTATTGTGACTGGGCAATGTCTGCAAAAGGCTTGAAGATATAAATAGTATTGAAATTATATCTTGGATGATGTATACAGGTTTCCCAAGTGTACCTAAGCAAAGGAATTATTTGTTAGATGTTCTTTATATATTGTATTTAATGAAATAGTCAATAATTTTCCTTATACTGCAAGCATTATGTCCTTTATATATGACACCAAGGCTTATTAAGCATACAAATCTCATGTAAATTTCTGGGGCCACGAAGGGAATCCTCCATACTTTTTGGACAATATTTGTTCATTGTTATTTTGCCTATATTTTGCACTGGTATAATACATTCATTTTTTGAACTGACAAAAGGTAGTAGATTTGCATCATCAAATTAGTTACAAAGTAAATGGGTTTCGAATGGTGTCAGACATCTTGCCGACTACACCAATTGTTGTATTCAAGCTAAACTCTTCAGGAAAGGAGTGACACTTGGGTCCCACAGTGAAATGAAAATATTCTTGAGATTCTGAACACAGGTGTGACATGTTGTATTCCAGGACTTTCCTCTCTATTTCCTCCACAGTGCTGCTGCCCCTGGATGCCACCCTCTGCATACCTTGTTGTCCTTCCATGCTCCCCCAAATTCTTTCCATGCTCTCCAGTCCTCTCTATGCACCCACTGCTCTCTGTGTGCCCCAGTCCTCACTGTGCCCCCAGTGCTGGTGGGGGCGTTTCTTAAGGCTTTTACATTATTTTGCTTAATTGCCAAGACCATTGTTCCATCACATCACAGTTACATGAAATTATATCATAGTAATATTGTAGGCATGCTCCAGTTGGTATCTCATTATCTCAACCTATTTATCATTCTGACTCTAGTCACCCTGACCTGGCCTTACAAATAGTTATAAGAATGAACATAGGCTGGGCGCTGTGGTGCATGCCTGTAATCCCAGCAGCTCGGGGGGCAGAGGCAGGAGGATTGCAAGTTCGAGACCAGAGGCAGTCTGCATAACTTAGTGAGACCCTGTCTCAAAAAGTAAAAAAATGGGCTGGGGGTGCAGCTCAGTGGTCCAGCACTTGCAGAGCATGCAAGCGCAAGGCCCTGGGTCCAACCCCCAGTACCGAAAAAAAAAAAAAAAAAAAGAATGAACATAGGATTTACACATGCACAAATTGCCAAATTTAGCACATAAAAATAATTGCATAGGACATATATCTATTATCATTTGTTGTTTAACAATAGGAAGTGTGTTCTGAGAAGTATGTTGTTAGGGAGCTTCATCACTGAGTATTATAAGGAATGGGGTGACTTTCTGTATGTGGAAATTAATGCCATGTGGAAAACAAGAAAGGCTCTATAGTTATATGTATGTATTTCAGGGCCTAAAAGATCATTACCAGGAGAAGTTGACACCTGCATCTGAGTGTGATGGGAATACAATGTTCTATGGTATTTTATAGTCTGTAATGGCCTTGTGGGGCTGGGGTGTTCAGAATATCTAGAGTTGATTTTTCTTACTATTGTTACAATGATAAAATTCAAGGGCAGCTGTTACATCTAGAAATGTATAGTCCTATTTTTAGGTGTTTACATTCTTTGGGACTTTAAGCATCATTTCTAATTCCCTGATATAGATGTATTAACATAGGATATACATACACCTATATGAATCACCAAACTTAGCACATGAAAATAATTGCCTAGCACATACTTACACACTCATATGTTGTTTAATATTAACGATATGTTCTGAGAAGTGCAATGTCAGGAAGCTTCATTATTGTGTAAATATTGAGTGTACCTAAACAAACCAAGGCAGCTAGGATATCACTAGGTACTATGATCTTATGGGACCATCACCATACATGCAGTTCATCATTGACTGAAATGTTATGTGGCACAAGACTGAACTAAAGGCAGTCATTTTTTTATTCAGATTTAACTAGGTATTCTGGATTTTATCTGGTAGCCCTAACATGCATGCACATGCATACACACATGGTATTACCTGGGGAATAAAGCATTTTAGATGGCAATCTACTCTATTGCATAAATTGTTTTCTTTGTGTTATAGACTTTCATATGATCCTAGAGATAAGTGTAACTCCACAGGGTTTCACTTATTTACTGTTTCTGATTTTTGAGTTGTCTGGAAATAAATAAAAGACCATACTCAATTTATAGAATCCTGTATTTGTTTCTCAGAAATTATCCTTGTCTATGAACAGGTAATATAATACACTTTTAGTTCAAGACTGAATTATTTTCTTCTTTGTCATTGTTGTTGTTATTGTTAGGTGCCATTGAGTCGGTATCTGACTCATAGCAACCCTCATAGGGTTTTCAATGGCTGACTGTTTCAGGATTGCCTTGGGAGGGGATTGCCAGGCCCTTCTCCCATTTTTGCAGTGCTGGGAATTGAACTCGGGACCTCAGAGACTGCAGTGCAGTGCTCTACCAACTGAGCTAAATCCCAGCCCCCTCTTTGTCATACTCTTTGAAAAAACATCTTAATGAAATTTGCTTTTCCATATAAACGAAAGATTTTTTTCTTATGTTTGTACTTTTGGTATTTTTTTCTTTGAGGTCTAAACTACAGCCTTGAGCCTTTGAGAAGCAACTTTTTATTCATGTATTTGAGTGAAGATGATAGTGTCTAGACTGAATGTGGTCACAGCTTTAGTTAAACTCTGGCAATTCTCTTCCACCAATAGAGGGTTTATTGTAATGATCCAAAACAAATATGAAGTCCTAATAGGGTGACATAGCAATAACAGGGACTTTTTGAAGTAGTGGGATTTAATCTGGCATTGGGGCACTGGAAATTCATGGCTTCACCTATTTATCCTGCCCAACTAGACTTTTGTTGACACAAAGAACACTGCATTTTAAGTAAGGATTTTCCATGAGTTCATTCTCAATGGGCATTCTGCACTTCAGAAAGTTTCCTTTTATGGGGCAGGTATGAATTCATTCACCGGAGTTATTTTCCTTTTTTGTAGGAGAGAGAAGATAGTTGTGTATGTGCCTAGCCTTAAAGGACCTGCAGATGAGACACTTTTGCTGTAGCCAACAAATTATTCACCTTTTTCTACTGAAGGGGTTCACTTTGCTAACCTCATTGGGCATGTGGTACATACACAGACAGCACTGCTCTTTTATATATTGAGCCAATTCCAAAGGAAAAGACAGGCTATTAATTGAGGAGCTGTAATCAGTAGTTTCTGAACAAAAACAGAAGCTGTATTTAGACATCCTTTAAAAAGTGTGTGTACAAGCTTGGCATGGTGGCACACACCTGTAATCCTAGCACTTGGGAGATGGAGGCAGCAGGATTATGAGTTCCAGGCCATCCTAGGATACATATTGAGACCCTGTTTCAAAAAATAAAGCAAACAAAAAAGTAGGTGTGTAATGATTAAATGGTCAAATAAACAAATGTTGTAGAGATTAAAGAACTAGCTTTATTTAATTTGGCAAATTCTCATGTTTTGGGGGGAGAGGGGAAGATATTTTAATTAAAAACACTATTTCTAAGGCACTGTCATTTTTTTTAGTACTTGGGGGTGAACCCAGGGCCTTGTGCATATTTTGCAAACACTCTACCACTGAGCTGCAGCCATAAACCTACTTTTATTTTTTATCTTGAGACAAGGTCTTGCTGAGTGACACAGGCTACCTCTGGCCTTGAACTTGGGATCCTCCTGCTTCTGCTTCTAGAGTCGCTGGAATTGCAGGCATATATCACTGTGACCTCCCTACTATGCATATATTCTAGAGTATTTGCAACTACTAATATATGAAAATAAATTATTTAGCATGGAGGAAACTTCGGTAGAAACTGAATTTGATTTGAAAGGCTAATTATAGGATATATTATTATGGTACTGTAGTAAGATAATAAGATTAATATAATTCCATAATATAATTTCATACTATTTTAGTTAAATCTGAATTAATTGTACTACTTCTAAAATAGAGAATCTGTCACTGAAGCATTCATAAGTTTAAAAAGATGAAAATAAAATTAGAAATAGGAATAGAAAATATATTCCCACCTGTATGTATCAGTCTATATTACATAATCACTTATTGCTATCATATATTCATTGTGTTATCCCTCAGTAATTACTGATTTATAAATTTAATAATAATGTTATATGTAGCTTTGTTACAAGGTACCTCATTGAGAGCATGGGATATTTTAATTCATTGTTTTGGCCAGACTTTGTGTACAGTTTGGCTGCTTTCAATTTTATTCTTAATTTTCCTACAAATTTTAACTTCTCCTGGGTCAGTATTTTTAGTCTTAAGAGTTTCTATAAGCCAGGTGCTGTGATGCATGCTTGTAGTCATAATGACTCCAGAGACAGAGAAAGGATTGCAAGTTCAAGGCCAGAGGCAGCCTATAGAATTTAGGGAGAACCTGTTTCAAGATATAAAATTTAAAAAGGACAGGGGGTAGCTCCATGGTAGAGCACTTGTAAAATATGCACAAGACCTTAGGTTTAACCCCCTAGCAACACATACACACGAAAAAATAGATGATGATAATTAAGTGCTTACTAATCATCAGGACTCATTAAGTCCTACTTTGTCCCAAATGGAATTTACTTTCTGAACAAGAATCTTAATCTCTCTGAATTTTAGTCTCTTCATCTGCCAAATATAGAATATATTTTTGTAAAGATCATGTGCTAATTAACATGAAAGCTCTTTTTATAGGAAGTGCCACAAATGTAAGCTATGAGTACTTTTACAATTGTTGCTTATAGGGCAGTGACCCAAATTTAAAAAAAAAATGTTTGGAATGCTAAGTAAGAAATATGAGGTACTGTGCAAAGGCATTAATTGGATTCTCACTCTAGATTTGCTGCTTAGTGGTTGGTGTGACTTTGGGCCAGCCACATAACCTTTCCTATTTGGGCCGTGAAGGCCTGCACTACCTTGGTGTCCAAGTGTGATCCAAGGACTGACCACCTGCATCGGAATCATTAGTGATGTTTGTTAAACAGACTGAGTTTTGGGTCTCAGCCCAGACCTGCTGTAGTAGAATCTTTGTGTTGGCATCAAGGCATACGTACCTCAGTCACTGCAGCCTCCAGCATGACGTTGCTATGAATCTCTGGCTTGGGTTTGAATTACATGGCATTCACCCTCTCCTTTGGGCTGGGATTTAGTTCAGTTGGTAGAGCACTGCACTGCAGTCTCTGAGGTCCTGAGTTCAATTCCCAGCACCGCAAAAATGGGAGAAGGACCTGGCAATCCACTCCCAAGGCAATCCCGAAACAGTCAGCCACTGAAAACCCTATGAAGGTCCTTATGAGTTGGATATGACTGGACAGCACCTAACAACAACACCCTCTCCTTGCTCAGTTTTAAACTCTATTTTTCATCTTTTCCTTGGAAAATGACACATTTTTGGTACCTTTTAAAGAGTGAGTACCTGTGATTATTCCATGCATACGTATGTGTACACCTTCTTGAAATTACTAAAGGAATGTATCTATATAGAATGAGAAAAGAAAGGGAAAGGAAAGGAGAAATAAAAAACATAAAACCACTAAGATAAAATTCTTGACCTTTGAAGAGCTTACTGTCAATGAAAATTGAAATCTTCACATTAAATAGGGTTTCTCAACATATTTGAAATATCCACACTAGGTATATCACCCTAGGAAAATTTGTCATTTATAACTACTTAATGAAAATGCAACTGACTTATTATAAAAATACATTCAGAAATTATGTCTAAGAACATTTCATGTTACCATATGATCTTTTGTTATTCTAAAGAGAAATCCTTTATGCCACTCAAGACAAGAAATGGCCCAAGATGTTTATTTTTGCATTAACTTAATAACAATTGTGTGTGTCTGCAGGAAGATCTTTACAGAGAAAGGGTAAATCAACCATTTACTTGTTCAAGCTATATAAAGAATAGACTCTACTTTCCTTTTCTTCCTGAGTCAGCATGACATAACCTGAAGAGTTTGGGATTCAGACTCACTTGTACTTGGGTTAAAAATCCCAATTATGCTGACACATTAGCTGTGTGACCATACCCAATATATTTGACCTTACTGACTTCCTGTTCTCCTTCTTTAATTGGGGAGAACACTTTCTTCCAAATGGGGAGGTTGTTGTGAAAATTTAGTGAGATGTTCAAGTGCTTAGCATAATGCCTGGCGCATATTGAACCTGATCTTCTCCTACCTCCTACTTTCCCTATGTCTCACATACATGAAAATACCACCTCTGACCTGCTGCAATTAGTGCTTGGAACTATTTTTCCAGAATGTCCTTCCTTGGAGCTATCTAGCTTCTTTTCTAGACCTATATGTAACGAAGGGTAACATTTTCCCACTCTCTGTGAACCAAAGATCCTGAGTAGGGATTCAGTACATCAGTTTGCTTATTCATCCATTGAGTCATCCTTTAATCACTCATTCAACCAATGGATGTAGAATACTAACAACTTAGTGTTGGGATGAAATTATTAGGATTATGGTGCTCATGCCCATTTTGAAAACCAAGCTTGTATTGTCTGTACAGTAGCAATGATAAATGATTTTTCAGTATCTGTTCCAATTTTTTGGATGCAGGGAACAATCTTATCCCCCATCCATATGTACATTTATTGTTGTTGTTTGTTAGATGCCATCAAGTTGGGTCCAACTCATAGCGACTCTATGTACAACAGAATGAAATCTCTGACCCTGTGTCAAGCCTGGCACTATGTCAGTGCTTCTCTGTTACTCATATGGTTTTCAATGGCTGGTTGTTTTGGGAGTGGGCTGCTGGGTCTTTCTCCATAGCCTAAGGCACCCAGTATTTCCAGGTGGTCTCCCATCCGATTACTAACCAGGCCCTACCCTGCTTAGATTCTGAGATCTCATGGGATCGGACACCAGGGTGGTATGGTGTGACACACACACACACACACATACACACACACACACACACACACACACGTCAGGCTATTGTCAGATAGATGGGATATTACATATGTATTTGTATATACATACACATACAACCAAAGTTTGAGAGAGAACTATATTCTGGGGTGCCACCCAGTGAATCTGATTCTATTTCCTTGGTGTCATAAAGAACACTGCAACTACATGTAAACCAATTCAGTTCAGGTGACATATATTGTCTGTCCTATGTGGGGAAAATAAACACTGAAATGTATAATGCCTCCCCATTTACAAATATAATTAAACTATAAGGCCAAGTGGGAGTAAGTCTATGATAAATATAATTTTGAAGCCAATATGGCCCTGCTATTCTAAAGTCTACAGTCTTGTAGGAAAGATGCCACATGTAAACAGATAATTATTATGAGAATCAAGAGATGACAAAAATAGCATAAAAGAAGTACAGGTAAAACTGCATGGAAATTTAGGGGAGAGAGACTGTCCTGTCAGTGTTAGAATTAGAAAAGCTTTATGTAAATGCATTTTTTGACTTGGGTATTGAAATAGAGGTGATGTCTAGAAATATAGATGGTATCTGGGGAATATGATATTCTATTAGATAACTCCTCTTTAAGTACGGAATCCTGTTTTAATAATACTTAGTTTTAAAATTACTAAATAGTACATGTTAATTTGGGAAGAAAGGAAAAGAAAGAAAATTAAAAATCATTTAGAATTTTACTTTTCATGGATAAATCAAAACATTAAAGTGAATATGCTGTTTTTTTCTAGTTCATGATAATTAATAGTTATAATCAAGATCATATAAAACATGTAATTTCATAATATGATTTTAAAAAACTAAGTTGAGCCTCTTGTTATGATCCACACAGTCAAATGTGAAAATGTGAAAACCAGAGCACCTAATTGTACTCATGAGGAATCTACATGAACCAGGAGGCAGTTGTTCAAATAGAACAAGGAAACACTGCCTGGTTTAAAGTTGAGAAAGGTGTGCATCAGGGCTGTATACTTTTACCATATTTCTTCAATTTATATGCTGAACAAATAATCTGAGAAGCTGGATTTCATGAAGAATGGATTAGAGGAAGACTCATTAACAACCTGCATCATGCAGATGACACAACTCTCCTTGCTGAAAGTGAAGAGGATTTAAAACATTTGCTGATGAAGATCAAAGAACACAGCCTTGAGTATGGATTGTGACTAAACATCAACAAAACCAAAATCCTTACAACTGGGCCAGTATGCAAATAGAGAAAAGATTGAGGTTGTCCATGATTTTGCTTTACTTGGTTCTACAATCAACACTCATGGAAGCAGCAGTCAAGAAATCAAAAGATGCATTGCTCTAGGAAAAGCTGTGGCAAAAGATCTCTTTAGAGTATTGAAAAGAAAGGATGTCACATTGAAGATGAAGGTGCACATGACTCATGTCATGGTATTTTCAGTTGCATAATATGGTTGTGAAAACTGGACATTGAACAAGGGAGACAGGAGAAAAATTGATGCTTTTGAATTACAGTGCTGGAGACAATTATGGAATATACCATGGAGTACCAAAAGAACCAACAGATCTGTCCTAGAAGAAGTACAACCGAGTGCTCCTTGAAAGCAAGAATGGCTAGATTGCGTCTTACATATTTTAGGTATATAGTCAGGAAGGACCAATCCCTGGAGAAAGACATCATGTTTGGGAGAGTGGCAGGTCAACGAAAAAAGGAAAACCCTCCACAAGATGGATTGACACAGTGTCTGCAACAATAGGCTTAAACATAAATAAGATCGTGTGCCTGGTGCAGAATCGGGAAGTGTTTTGTTCTGCTGTACATAGGGTTGCTATGAGTCGGAGTGGACTTGATGGTACCTAACAACAGCAACAACAACAACAACAACTTGAACATTTTATTATGTCATTAAGTAATCTTCGAAAATACGATTTTTCTACACAACATTTAGTATAGCCACATGATAAAATATTATTACTGGACATAAGTTTTCTCTTTCTTTACCATTATAAATAATAATGAGATAAGTAATATGAATCTGTACTTTCTTACTGTGACTTTAGGAATTTGATTACTTATTAATGTTCTGAGAGTTTGTGCCCAATTTATACTCTTAGCACAGGAAGTAAGAGCATTTTGTCAAATTACTGCCAATATTAAATGGCTTTTTTTTCCTTAATGGTGCAATGTTGTAACCTTTTACATTATTTTTATTCATGAGAATAAATATTAGCAACAACTGAAAAGACATGGACACTCTTCAGGGATTTAGAAACTAAGGATAAATAAAAATAGAAATGCATTTGGTCATGCTTAAATATATGTACTACTTTGAAGTACTTTGTACCATGTAAAGGTCTATATTTATTTCTTCAGAAATCCAAAAGCCGAACAGCTGAGCAGTGTAGCATGCTAGTTAACAGAGTTACTTCCTGGATTCTAATCCTGTTGCTACTACATACCAGCGAAGTCAAGTTGGGCAGTTGCTTCAAGCATCAGTTTCTTTGTCTCTAAAATGAAAGGCAGAGCAGAAACAGCCAAACTTCAAAAGGTTAAGTAAGATTATTACACATATATAAGATATCAAGCATATTAGTAGTTTGGTGGATACCATTGTGAAATATATACTGCATCACTTGCCGCTTTCATCAAATGATCTTATTCCTCTGTTGAAACCTAAAGTCCCTGGTGTACTCTTCATTGTGGTAGGTCATCATATTTTGAGAAGGGTCACCACCAAAGGATAGGAAGCAGTCTTACTTCTTGGACTCAGTGGGACAGATATGCTTTGACTGGAAGGTGCTAAGATTCTGAAAGCGGATGTACAGCTCACTTCTGAGAACCTCTACTTTCTTTTCTTTCTTAGACAACTTTAATTCCCAATTAATGTTCCTATAACTTCTCAGCTTAGTGTTCTTTATGTCTCAATTTTTTCTTAGTGCCCCCTAGTCCAAAAGAAATACCTCCCAGCTTCATTTGTTAAGTAGCAAATCAATTTAGTTAAGTATATAGGTCCTGATGAATTAGTGGGGCTGGGGTTTAGCTCAGTTTGTAGAGTGCTTGCTCTGTGTTGTCTGAGGCCAGCACCTCAAAAATGGGAGAAGAACCTGGCAGCCTACTCCTGAAACAATCCTCAAAACAATCAGCCATTGAAAACCCTATGAATACCAGGGAAGCACTGACATAGTGCAGGACACGGCACAGTGTCAGAGTGTTTCATTCTGTTGTACGTAGGGTCACTATGAGTTGGACTCAACTTGGTGACATTTAACAACAACAACAATAACAAAGAATTAATAGCCATTTTGTAAAAACCAAACCAAACCATATGAATTGAAAGAAAACATCATTTTTATCTTTTATAACAGTTCCTAAGGTATGTATGTGCCTGTTGGGGCCTGCATAACTTCTTAAAACTTAGACTCAGATCAGGTATCACCATTCTCATATCCTAGTCCACATTGAGTTTCTGTAATAGTTCATTTTTATCATAGCTAACATCAGATTATAAAGCCATGATGTCATCAAAGGGAATGTAATGCCATCTAATGTTGAAAATGTGAACTACCTTACGATAGTTCAGAGAGTGTCTGACAAATGTGAAGTGTCACTCTTTCCTAAAATTTAAAATGTCTGGCAGTGCCCCTCTAAATTCCCTGTGCACACTGAGGTGCCTTGTGGCACAGTTTGGGAACAAAAGTCCTATTTAATCCTAGTTTCTGGATTTACTTCAGTATTGTTTTCTTTTGGCTTGTTGACTCTTCTTGTTCTCTAGTTCTTATGTTTATTCCTTGATTCTAGCTATCTGGTTTTCTTCCCCTTTGCCCAGGGCCATTCTCTGCTTGGTCACCATCAAGGCACAACTGCTTCTGTAGCCACTTTTGGACCTTTGCAGATGGAAAAAGGTCTAGGCTGTATCCTGCAGAGTTGATTTAGTTTAGTAGCTGGCTGTAGGTCACTCGATGTGTTCTAATTCCTATAGGACTTCTTCAGTCCATGACCCCAGGGAGCATCTCTGTAGGCTGCCTCAGTGGCATGCCTGTGATGTAGCTTATCATTAGGTGTGTGTTTGTGTCTGTGTCTGTGGTGTCTCCCTGCAGGGGGGTGGGTATGCCCACCACACCAGGCTCGTAGCTCACTAGGGACCATACTTTACAGCAACAAGGGCCAGCTGTGTTCCCAGATCACATCACATTCCTCCTGTTCTTGGAGTGCCAATCCTGAAATGTATTTGAAACATTTGAGTGGTTGATGGTGAGCTTCAGATTAGACTGCTTGGTTTTGTATCCCAGGTTTCCCATTTATTGCTTATTTATCTGAACTTCAGATTCCTTACTTGTAAAATAGAGGTAATAATAAAACTTATTTCATGTGAGAATCAAATGGGAAAATATGTGGCTCCTTAAGACAATGGCTGGCATGTACTAAACACTTAATAAATGTTAACTGTTACTATTTTTTTCTGATAATAACTTTGAAATTTACTTTTAATTATTTTAATTTTGTTAGAAATAAAGTAGCTACTCATTTTTAAAAGTTTGATTCCATCTTTGCCAGTTTATGAAAGCAAGCATAAATATTGGAAAAGCACTTATGTAACATTTGGTTTATATGCACTAAAATATCTTCATAGACATATATAATTTCCTATGATTTTCAAGAAATTATAAGTATGATAGTACAAATGTTGTTTTGCCTGTTTCAAAGGTGATAAAACTGAGGCTCAGAGAGACTATGTGAATTTTTGAGGATAATTCAATATTTGCTGGACCCCAGACCCAAACTCAGGATTTGAAATTTCAATACTGGTGCTCTTTACTTACTATTTGCTGCCTTTAGTATTTCAAGAGTCAAAAATGACAAAGGAATGATGGAAGAAAGGAAGAAAGAAAAGAAAATAAAGAAATAAAAAGAAAAAGGAAGAAAGAAAGAAAGAAAGAAAGAAAGACAGAAAGAAAGGAAAGAAAGAAAGAGAAAAGAAAGAAAGAAAAAGATAGAAAGATTGCTATTTTCTTTTACTTTTCTTGTTGTTGTTCTTAGGTACTGTTGAGTTGGGTCTAACTCATAGCAACCTTATGTACATAGAACAGAATGAAGTACTCCCTGATGCAGTGCCCTGCCCAGCAGTATGTCAGTGCTTCTCTGCTATTCATAGGGTTTTCAATGGCAATTTTTTTCAGGATTGTTTTGGGAGTGGGTTGCCAGATACTTCTCCTGTTTTTCTTTTTTGTGTGTGTGCTGGAGATTGAACACAGGCCTCAGAGAGTACAGAGCAGCCTTCTACTAACTGAGCTAAACTGCAGCGTGCACTAAAAATTTGCTACTGTGTCCAGTACCTTTAAATGGAATAGTGGTTTAAATTCATGTATAGAAATCACAGCAATTGAAAAACTGCCAGTGCTTTGTTGTTAGAAATAATTTAAAAAATGCTTGTAGGCCCCAAATGAACAATATATCAAAAGCATTCATCACTCAAAAAAGTCCAAGAATTAATATAAGAATTTTAAAGTTTGATTTCCAATAGAGAGAAAAATGCTTCCAAAAAAGAGGGATAAACATTCCCTTCCTCCTATTCTCCTTTTCTCCAAATGCTCACATGCCTAACCCTTTCACCCATGCTAGCACTGTTACTGCCTAACCACTTTCTGGGCACAGTGGCATGGAAATACATCATCAGAGTATAATTTTGTGAAGAGCATAGAGAACATGCTATTATGGAATGGGGTCTCAGCTAAATAGCCTGGCCATAGTCTGTGTTTTGAACTCCATGTAAAAATGGCAATACAGCCATTTAAGAACTTTGCTGGTTCTGTGCTTGTTTGGTGATTTTCATACCCAAATAGCAGATGAAGAGAGAACCAATAGTCATGTAGCATTAGGGTTGAAGGCCTTAACTTGAGTTACTGGAACAGTGACATGAAGTTGTTACAGTGCTGAGTCACTGCAATAATCCAAAGATGTTGCTTAACTCTGGTGAGTGACTAGAAAATTGAGGAAGTCACAGGCTGGCTAAGTTAAACAGGCTGGCTTATCGAGGCAGGTTTCTTTGGGCGAGAAAGTACTGAAATTCCTACAGGGCCACTGTGCTGGCTCTCCAGTGAAGCATTGTGGACCTGGCAGTGGCAGCTTTAGTGTAAGCAACTGGAACAGCTCATTTGGGAGAGTTTGGCCAAGCGTGATACGGAAAGTTAAGAAAGGAGGCTGAAGTTCTACTTACATTTTTTTCTTACTTAGTGTTGTAAAGCAATTCCTATGCAAGTTGGCCTTCTTTCTCTTTAGATGTTTTCTATGCTGCTGCATAACAAATTGCACCAAACTTAGTGGTTTAAAAAACATCCTTTCTCATAGTTTCTATAGGTTGGAAGTGCAGGCATGCCTTAGCTCGGTTCTGTGCTGAGTCTTGTAAGCCAAACTGCACTCTCGTCTGGAGCCCCAACTGGGGAAGGATCCACCTCTAAGTTACCTTAACTTGTTAGCAAAACTCATTTCCTTGTGACTATAGGCAACTTTCTTTTTAAAAGTCAGCAACGGGGAGGCAATCTCTGCTGTTTCCAGTCTGTGGCCTTTAACTGTTTTTAAAAATGCTCCCTTAATTAGGTCCATTTGACCCAGGATAATCTCACTATTGATTATCTTAAAGTCAATTTGGGAGAAGGACCTTGCAACCCACTCCCAAAAATCAATCTGCCATTGAAAACCCTATAAACAGCAGAGAAGCACTGACAATAGTGTTTCCCCTTTTGTACGTAGGGTCGCTATGATTTGGATACCAACTCCATGGCACCTAACAACAACAACAAAGTTAATTTAATTGCATCTGCAAAACCCCTTCACCTTTGCCATTTAACAGAACCTAATCAAAAGAGTGACAGCCTATACCCATTGCCATATTCTATTTGCTAGAAGCAAGTTCCAAGCATTTGTGAGGCTATGAGTTTGATCATTAACATCACAAAAAATGAAAAGAAGCAAGTTGTAGGTTTGCTCACATCTAGGGATAGGGGGAGGTATACGAAGTATGATTCATTAGGGATCAATATAATATTTCCATGGTGAATATACCATGCATTTTGAATACAGATGGAAGAAAAATAAGGAAGTGACATTTTAAAAGGAATTAATGTCAGATTGAAGACTAAAGGAGGAATGTAATTTATTTAAATCTGTTTGTTGTTGTTAGATGCCATCCAGTCATGTCCAACTCATAGCAACCCTATGTACAACAGAACGAAACACTCCCAGACACTATGCCATGTCTGTTACCATGTCAGTGCTTCTCTGCTATTCATAGGGTTTTCAATTACTGATTGTTTGGAAGTAGGCTGACAAGTCCTTCTCCCATTTCTGCAGTGCGAGGAATGGAACCCCGTGCCTCAGAGTACCCAGAACAAGCACTCTACCAACTGAGCTAAATCCCAGCTGAATCTGTTTACTTCTTTAAAAAAAAAAAAAAGGCACCAGAAATATATGTCTTCCCTTAGGGAATGTATCATTTAACACTTTTTCCCTGAAGTTTTCTCTTCTTTTGGCTACTGAGATATTGATCTTTTTTGATTCTTCTACCTCTTGACCCATTCCTTCACTTGTACTTCTTTCTTTCTTGTTTGTTTTTGAAATGCCACATCTCTAACCTAACAATCCCCTTTGTCCATTTACCTCAAGAATGGCCACAAGTCTTCACCCACCAGACCACTCACTTCCTGGGCATAGAGGCCTGGAAACACATAATCATGATGTAATTGTGACCCTGCTGATAAGGCAGCAGCTCCATTGGGGTCGGGTTGTAATCTAAGTGTCTGCAGAATGGCTTAGACTGTTTGGATCTCACTGTTAAGGTAGAAATAAGTCCTTTTTGATCTATAAGAGATATGCTGATCCCATTTATATAGCACAATTTTTATGTCCAAATAACAGTATTACATAAACAGTCATACAGACATGTGCAGAGTATATGCTTGTTTTTATTTATACTTGAACAAGTATAGCAAAAGGATTTAAGACAGTTTAAAAAGATGTGTGCCGTTCAGGACACAGTTGAATTAAAAATAAGAAAGAAGAAGGAGGGAAAGGGAAAAAATATAAGAAAGTAACACAAAGTCAGGTAAAGGCTTCCTTTCTAGTAGTTAATACAGATGTAAACACAATTAGTTTCATGATGAGGTGATCTGAAAGTAAAATTAGGAGAAATAACCATACTAAGTACAGAGCCCAGAGACATTTCTCCTGTGAGTATTCTTCTGTGATGGACAAATTGCTATGGTGTGATGTCCTAGACAATTCAGCATTCTTTATAAAGCATATGGTACCGTGTCCCATACAGCCATTTCTTATTCTTCAATGGAGGCTGGTGGTCTATGACCAAAGAACAGTTCAGTAAAAGCATTTCTGTGTTTAAAAAGATTCAGCTTAGTCACTTGCCTTTCTAATACTGGATATTGGTTGGTTCAATCAGGAATCAAGTTTAGCTGACTTAGTGTTTCTTGGTCTTTTTAAAACTTAAGGTCCTGACCTCAAAAAGTTTAGGAAAATTTAAAAATTTTGTTTGCCATACTTTAAATTATGTTTTGAAAAGTTGATTTTATCTTCCAACTATAAAGTTGTATTAAGATGAATACAATTGGCATTATTCTGCCATAACTTCCCCCAACAGCATTTTTAAAACAATTGAATCCATGAATATTTAGCACTTTAAGGAAATTTACATAATCTTGTAGGAGATGTAAATAAATCTTGGAGATTTACTTCTCCCACAAGGAGAAGAGATTTGAACAAATCACAAATCACTCATTAGCATAGGATCATTTCTTTAAATTCAATCAAAACTATCAAAGAGGAGTCCAAGCAGACCACATTTGCTAGCTTGGAAATGATTCTGTTCTTAAAGTCTAGAGTTCAAAATCCAAGGCCTAGTTTGGGTGGTTTCCATTTTGAATGGCACACTGCTTATAAATTCCTGTATTTAGTGATGTGCTGGAGCTGGTTCATGCAAATGTTAATTTTCAGTAATTCTTTGAGTCAGTTGATAAAAACAGCCATTATAATTCCACCCCCTACTGAGGGGTGAACCCAGGACCTCCCACCTGCATGCTTTGCAAGTGCTGGACCACTGAGCTGCTCCCCCAGCCCCTTTTTTTTTACTTTTTGAGACAGGGTCTCGCTAAATTATGCAGACTGCCTCTGGTCTCGAACTTGCGATCCTCCTGCCGCTGCCTCCTGAGCCACTGGGATTACAGGCATGTGCCACCGCGCCCGCCTATACAAAAATTTGATTTGATCATTACACATTGTATATGTGTATTGAATTATCACATGATGCTCCATAAGCAGTATATTCATTATGTGTCAATTAAAAATAAATTTAAAATTTAAAAATTGAATTTACCATTAATTTATATTTCATAACAAAGGTGACAAATACTCAACTCTTATCTTTCTAATTGTTTTATTCCCATATTCTTGAAGTAATTCATATCTAATGTATCTGTGGGAAGGAAATATATATGAAGGTGTGTTACTATGTGTCTCTACCCCAACTTATGTTCAGTGATGTTTCCTCTACAGCTTTTTGAAAAAAAATCTTTTAACTTATCTGAAGGAATGAATTCTTGAGTTCACTATGTGTATTATATTATAATTATTTCCCCAAGTTTTTTTCCAGATTATCTTTATTGATGACATCCGGACACACTTTTAAAAAGTGATTTCTAGTTTTATTTACAAAAAGTTTGACGTCAGTGGAGTATTTTGGAGAGGATGGCTAATTAACATTCTCTAGAGGAAACTCAAGGAGCCTAAAAAGACATCTGTCTCATTAGCAGACTGTTCCACCTCAACTGCAAGGAAAATCCACGGCCAATCCAAAGGTCACCACATAATAATGAGTATCCTGTAGAGCAAGGGACTGGGTGATCCCATGCCTCATGGCTCTGAGTTACAAAGCCTGTGTGTAATATTTATTTATTATTCATCCATTTATTCTTATTTATAAAAGTAAATTGAATTCTATGTCATTGTTTTATAAAAACAGAAACATAGAAATAAGAATACAGTTTTTTTTGTTACATGCTGTTAAGTCCAATTCCAAGTGGTCTCAGATTTCCTTATCTGTAAAATAGAGATGGTAGGAGTAGCTGTCTCATAAGATTCTTGCAAGGACTGCATGAAAAATATATTCAACAAGTTCAGCACAGTGCAAAGCGTATGGCAGAGTCTCAATGCGTGCTGGCTGGTGTGTGTGTGTGTGTGTGTATTTAATTGTATAAAATTGATACCATACTCAACACAATTGTTCTTATCCTTTAAATTTAAAATCTGTTTAACATTGATCTGAGGGTTATATTATTTTGTACTGACCTATTTACTTGAACTTGGTCATACATGTTGTTATTACCATGATTTTAAAGACAATAATATGGTAACTTATTGAATTAATATATTATATTGACAGACACTCAAAAATAAACAGAGAAAGGTAAAAGATAACAAATTTGTTTAATTTCTCTTTCTCAGGTAAGTCAATTACTTCTTCATTATTAATGATAGTAAGTATGAAAAATAAGCTAAAATATACATCTAAAGACTTGAAACTGTTCATGTAGTTTTTCATTTTTGTGCTTCTTGTAATTTAAGAACAATTTGTAGAAAGATGTGTGTGGTTTTCTGCATATGTGCGTACATACATGGACATGTGTGTATGTGAGTGTACATGTAAGTACATATTTTTACAAGATGTTTACAGGTCAGGTTCCAAAATGGAATTATAGATAATTTTTTGTCTTATATTCCATTTTTATTTTAATGTATTTAAAATGAAAGAAGATAAAGAAAAAACCATAAAGTCAAAACACAGTTTGACCCTAATTTTACAGAGAGTTTAAAGTATCCTTGAGGACAATGTCCATATCTAAATGGGTGACCCGTAGAATGCAAGTCAATATAACTTGGACCAGGGTCCTTACCAAGCATCTGACCACTGAATTGCCCTTTCTTTTTTTTTTTTTTTTAACTTGTGAGATCTATTTCTCTCAACTTCATAGACAAGCCAGGTGGTTAAAAGTAAGGATAGATGGGATTAGCCTGAGAGTTACAACATTCATTTTTACAGAGAATAAGTGAAGCCCAGAAGAAGCTTCTGAGCAGGCAAAAGTCTTTAATGAAGTTTTCTAAGTCTTTAGTGAAGAAAAGAAATAGAAAGATATTAAGTCTCCCTCTATCTATACTTCGTTGGGCAGCTTCTACAAAAAAAAAAAAAAAAGTGTGTGTATCAGCCTTCTGCTTCTCTTGATAAGAGGCCAATCTGGAGAAGGAAACCATGAATTATTCTTATAATCAGGATTGATCTAGAAGTTTGCAGAACTCACTTAGTAAAGATATTTGGGTATAGAGTGTTAAAACAGTTCAAAAGTTAGACTGCTATGTACATAAGAAGACATTGGGGACCATGATTAGAACCACGCAAGGGCTGAGACAGCTGGTTTCTAGGTGTAGAGCTTGCTTTTCCTGGGAACAGGTGCCTGTGAGACAATGGCATCCTTCTGGGGAAAGAACCAAGGAAAGAAGCAATGGGGAACTTCCTTTTTTCCCACATCTCCTGCCAAACGTAAAGAGCAGTGATACTTCTCAGGCTTGGACATCTCATGGTAATACAATCAAGTAACAATCAGCCTTCCTGTGAAGGAAGATAGCAGATGCCCCCTAACCTTCTTAGTCTCTCGGCTTTCAGCATCCCTTCCTTGTCCTATGTTCTAAAAAACAGTCACTTTGACCTTCCTAATCAATTATTTAGATGGATCCCCACTGCCTGAGAAGGAAAGCTGAACTCTCCTATCTTAATATTCTCATCTTTTTAAAATTGCATTGCAGTCTGTGCTTCAGTCTTATTTTTCATAATTCCAGTTTACTTACTTTGTTCCATTCAAAATAGCCATATTGTTCCTTGGGCATATCACAGGCTTATCTGTTGGACCACACTGGTTATTACATAGTTTTTTAATATCTAAAGTTAAAGATGGATATACTTCTTAAAATGGGACTTAATTTATATATTATACCTTCCATCAATATTTTTTGTAAGTTTGACTTGAAAGTTTTAGAATCAAATATTTCTGTTTATAATGGTAGGTTGGTGCTAATTTTTATTTCTTAGGAGAATGAATGTTTCTAGTTTGCCTCTAGGGCTGATATAAAAGTGGCAAATACTATATTTGGAAATGTATACTTAATCTATCATTGCTCTAAAAATCTACAGTTTCCATGCAGCATGGTCTGGTAAAAAATACTTTTAAAATCAGAGAGTTTAAGACTTCAGTTATATAAACATAGATACATACATAAATGGAAGGATATAGAAATAGATAGGTACAGAGATGTCATTGTTGTTGTTAGGTGCTGTTGAGTCAGTGTCCGATCCTATGTACAACAGATGAAACACTATTTATTGTTAGTGCTTCTCTGTTATTCATGGGGTTTTCAATGGCTGATTGTGTTTTGGGAGCGGGTTGCCGAGTCCTTCTCCCAAGCCTACTGCCCTGCTGTTCCTAAGTGGTCTCTCATCCCAATACTAACCAGGTCTGACCCTGCTTAGCTTCCAAGATTTGATGAGATTGGATGCCACAGTGGTACAGCTGCAGGCAAGGTACAGAGATAGGTGACACTTATTATATGTCAGATGAATTTCTAGGTGAGAGATTATAATAAAAAATCTAGATTTGAACACAGCCTTCAGTTTGAATAGTGGCTTGACAAGTCAATTGATTTTAGAGTTTTAGATCTCTCTTCTGGGAAATACCATAAATGATCCTACTCCAGATGCTGTGCTGAAGAGTGACAAATACCTTCCATGGAGTTCTCACTTGATGCTTGTTAACCTCCTTGCCTCCTTTCTGTCAGAATTTCCTGAGGTTGAAAATCTGATCTCTGGTTGACTAGTTGCTCAGTCCATCTGAGGTCAGTCCTTTCACTCACTGAGACAGTCGTCCCAAGAAAGGCAAGATGGGGGCTATATGGACAGAAAAGGCCCTTCTCATCTAGAGGGTGAAGAAGGAAGGGCTGAGTGTCCTAGTGACATTTAGAATGGAATCTCTAGCCCTTCTGCCTTCATACAGAGAAATGAAAAACTCGAATGTTGAGATATTGTCTTCAGTAAGAGGCTTATGGCTAGATTTTAAGAGTTGTTTCAAATTTAGATTATGGCAGCTTCTATAGTTGATGAGAGTCTGGATATCCAAACACTGACTCCATTAATAAAATCTCAGTGCTCTCTGAATGATGAATGTCTAAAGATGGTTTTATTGTGAAAAGAGAACTTCTTTTAACTTTTCCTCTTCTCTTTCTGAAAATAGAGAAATATAATTAGATGAGAACTTTCAGTAGTAGCCAAAAAGTTCTTTGTCCCTTAATAAATCTCTTTTGAAAAAGTCCTGCCATTAAAAGACAAGGGTTTTTAAAACTTGTGTTCTATCTCTGGGTGAAGGATCAGATATTTGCATTTATAAAGAAGTCAAAGTTGCCTTTAGGGGTGGAGGATCCTGGCAATGTTCAAGTTCTCAAGTTCCAACCAATTCTCTGTTATAGGAAGTTCTAGTTACTTTTGTGATGAAGAGGATCATAATGAAGAGATTTGGCTTTCTGGGTGGTCAAAGTAGGGTGTGTTTGGAAAGAAGTTGTGTTTTTCTTTTCATTTTCTATCAAGTATTTAAGAGCTGTGATTTATGCATTTGTTGCTCCTGTGCTTTCCTTTCTTTCAGGTTTTTTTTTTTTTTTTGCTTGCTTGTTTTCTTTTGTCTATCCTTCTACCTCCTTCATCATTGAAGGGTTTCTACCTGTTAGGTTTTCTATAGATGGTAGCTTTTCTGCTTTATGGGTGTTCCTTTAAACACTCAGCTTTTCTATATATTTTTGTTGTCATAAGTATTTAATCTCAACTGAGAAACAAGGTAATAGGGATAAGGGGATGGTATAAGAAAATGTCAAAAACATACAAACTTGTAACCACCCTGGTGTCTGATCGATAATTCTCTCATCCCTTCTGAAATGGAAACATAAAGTCTCATTAAACATTTTGTTATGGATGAGCACACCAGCTCTCCTGAAAGGATGCCAGGGGTGTTAGCTTTTTGTTTCTGTGACAAAATACCTGAGATAAAGTACTTAAGGGAGGAAAGATATATTTGGGTTCTTGGTATCAGAGGTTTCAGTCTCGGGTCACTTGACTTATGTTTCTGGGCTGTGGTGGAGCAGTATGTCATGGCAGAAGAGCACAGGGGAGGAAAGCTGTTCACCTCACGGCAGCCAGGAAGCAGAGAGAGAAGATGGTTCTGGGGACAAGATATACTTTTCCAAGTCTTGCCTCTAATAACCCACTCCCTCCAACTAGGCCCCACCTCCTAGATTCTACTACCTCTCAATAGTGCCATCACATTATGAAGGCATCAATGGATTAATCCATTGATTGGATCAGAGTCCTCATGTTTCAATCACCTCTCAAAGACTGGATCCACCAGCTGGAAATAACACATATCTTTCTCCTCCTTTTTAACCTTTAAAAAATTATGTTCTTTATTTCAAGGCTGCCTTAATACAGTAAGGTAAAAACACTTGTTAGGCACTAAGTGCATTGCTGCATGGACAATGGCAAATATATCATCTAGAAAGTAAATGTCCTAGAAGCAGACATTCTCTGTCTGACATATGAGTGAGTAAATAAATACACTGTAGAACTAGAGAGAGCCTGCAGCTGTAGCCCTGTGGCATCTGATCCCGTCAGATCTCAGAAGCTAAGCAGGGTTGGGCCTGGTTAGTACCTGGATGGGAGACCGCCTGGGAACACCAGAAGCTGTAGGCTTGGGAGAAGGACCTGGCAACCCCCTCCCCCAAAAAATCAATCTGCCATAGAAAACCGTATGCACAGCAGAGAAGCACTGACACTAGTGTTTCCCCTGTTGTACAGAGGGTCACTATGAGTTGGATACCGACTCGACGGCACCTAACAACAACAAGAACTAGAGAAAACAATTGATGACTTGCTCCTTTACATGAAGTTGACAGTTTCGGCTTGTTGCCTCTTTATGTCATAGCTGATATGCAAATTTAAGCAATTATGGAAGGAAGAAAAGATGTGAATTATGAGATGAGGAGCACCATGTAGGTTGAGCTAGGTGGAAGGCAACTGAAAGAATCAGCAAGCAGAAAGCATGACATTGTTGTCTAATATGTGACTGAATTTCTGTGGAGTCATTTAAGTTTTTAATTTTTATTAGTAATTTTTTGTTAGTATACAACTTAATGGATTTCATTGACATTTCCATACAAGTATATCGTTGTTCATCTTCACCTCCTCCATTACCTTCTTGTGACCCCTGCCACTGATCCTCTCCCCCCCCACCACCAATAGTCTCCCTTCTACCTGCATGCCTTGTTTGTCTGTGTGTATATGTGTGTATCTCCAGATTCTGCCTTTGAAAGCAAAACAACACATAATTCTTTTTTTTTTTTTTTTGGTACCACGGGGGCTAAACCAGGGCCTCACACATACTTTGCAAGTGCTTTGCCTCTGAGAACCACCCCCCTGCCCTTTTTAATTTTTTAAATTGAGGCAGGGTCTTACTAACTACACAGGTTACCTCTGATCTTGAACCTGTGATCTTCCTGCCTCTACTGCCAAGTTGGTGAGATTAGAGGTGTGAGCCACCATGTCCAGCCACATAATAAGCCTTTTTGAGGGACACTTCATATCTAACCTATAATACCAGGCACACTTGCCCTTTCCTGCAGTATGGGTCTTCCCAGTGCTGTGGGCTTCCCAGCACCTCTGGTAATAGTTCCTTTGACTTTACAAGGCCTTCTGTGAAGTTATGCTCATGTCAGACAGTGTTTGGTCATGGAAGAAAAGACATTTCTTCACAGAGTCTGGCTAACCTCACTATGAGTCTGTCTCTGGGGGCCAGAATGCTCTATTCAGTGCAGTTATTACTAAAATATATTTATGCTTTTAGGTTATTATGCTACCTTATCATTTCCTTTAGTTTTCTTTCAAACATATTATGTGATAAACCATTCATTTAAATAGGAATCTCCTGATTTAATACTTTAGTGATTAAAAATAAAATAATTATAATTTAATGCATTTTAATTTAAAAATAGTATTTACAAAATAATTTGCTAAATTTTTATTTAGGATAAAAATTATTATAACCTTTTTGTGTGTGTGTGTATTGTACTGGGGGGTTGAACCCAGGGAACTCCTCCAATGGCTTCACCCCCAGCTCATTTTTTATTTTCTATTTTGAACAGGGTCTTTCTAAGTTATCTAGGCTGCCTCTGGCCTTGAACTTGTGATCTTCCTGCCTCAACCTCCTAAGTCACTTGGATGATAGGCATGAGTCACCACACCCAGCTAAACTTATTGTTTTAAATGTCAAAAAATTTCAAAAAATAGAAGTTAAAATATTTTGAAACAGCTTTCTATTTCCGTTCTAAATATTAAAGTAAATAATTGATTAAAAATAATTCAATTCCTAGATTAAATGAAAGATGTTCCTAAAATATTAGGGTGAAAAAAAATCCCACTGATCAGTTATTTTGCAAGAATAAGTAAGTAAAAAGCAGTTGATGAGAAACTAAATTATTTGGGTTGGAAAAGAGCATTAGTCTCTATCTTGAGTAGTAATGATTTTCTTTTTTAAAGTTGAGATGTAATCTTTGTACATTTATGAGGTACAGTTCAGATAATTCGGTATTTGTATATAATGTATCATATCAAATCAGGATAAGAAATACTTCCATCTCCTAATATGTCACTCATTTCTGTGCTGTACTCTTTTAGTTATTTTGAAATATACCATAGATTGTTGTAAACTATGGTTACCAGGCTGTGCTATAGAATATCAGAACTAATTCTTCCTCTCTATGTTTTGGTGCTTATTTCTATTCTTGTTCTGCCCTGTCCTTGTCAGTTTCTAGTGACCACTGTTCCACTCTATTATTCTATGAGATCCACTTTTCTTTTCTACCAGTGAGAATATGTGATGTTTATCTTTCTCTCCCTCCCTTCCTTCCTTCCTTCCTTCCTTCCTTCCTTCTGTACTGGAAGGTTCAGCCTAGGGCCTCACACATGCTGGGCCAGTTCTCTACCCCTGGCTTCTTTTTTGTTTCATTATGCTGAGGCAGAGACTTACTAAGTTTTGCAGGCTGCCTCTGGCCTCATACTTACAATCCTCCTTCCTCAGCCTCCTGAGTTGTAGGGATTACAGGCATGCTCCATGGCACCCAGTGATATTTATCTTTCTAAGTTTGGCTTATTTCACTTAATTTATGACCTGCAATTCCATCCATATTGCTACAAATGATAGAATTTCATTCTTTTTATAGCTGCATATTCTGTTATATAGACATATACTCCACGGTTTATTGTAGCAGTATTCATAATAGCCAAGATGGATTCATCCATCAAACTCTTAAATAAAATTTAGTCCTTTTTCAAATATATTATTAGCCTTTTCACCTCTTTATTAAAATGATATGGTCAATGCAGTTCTTAACATTTCCAAATACATGTTAACTTTTGTGATGAGCTAAGTACATTGTAATACCAGAAAATGGATAGACATTCATAGAAACTGTTTTATTCTTAATTGCAGATTTTTAAACTACAAAATTAAAAATTTTCCCTCAGTTCATTTTGCATCAATTAAAGGTTTCTTTATATCATAATTCTTAGAAACTTCTTTTATTCTTAAGTTGGCCATTAAAGTGTATCAAATATCACTCTGAAAACTTTAGTCTTACATGGAGGATACAATTCACATACTTCATAGGATATATTATGGGTTATTTTTGCTCAATATATTTGTACATCTTACATAGATAAGCATTTTAACTTAAAAAGTTTGTTCTGGAAGAGGTCTAGAGAAAAATAGCTGTTTTAAAAGTACCTTGATAGCTGGTTATCAACTCTAATAGTTTTCTTGCTATGAAGAATTTTATTTTTCTGACTGTTAAGAGTCAAACCCAAGAAAAATATTTAAATATGAAAAAAATTCTACCACAGAATGATTGGAATGTGTACTTCTATTGGATAATATTTTGAGGTGACCATTTTGTTATATGTTGTGTTGATATTAAAAAAGAACAAATAATCTTGCATTTCTTGCGCAGGCTAAATTATGGAGATGATATTCTTTTTTTATTATTAGAAATTTAATTGTACACCTTAATGTGATTCATTCTGACATGCTTTTCATTGTGACATTTCCATATATGCATTTTGTTGTACATTATTCATATAGGTTCCCCCTTACCCTCTTGTATGCTTCTCCCCATCCCCCCTCCATCAAAGACTTCTCTATCATTTACTTGTCTTTTTATGGTAATATTTTTCTATATATCTTTGGGATCCAGTTCTGTTTAAGATAGAAACTTTTCCTGCACTGAACTTTGTTTTGACCTTGTCAGAACTATTATATGCATTTTCTAGACCATTTATAATACCACCATTCTTAGCTTTTTTTTTTCTTTTATTTTGATCGGACCATTGTATAGGATTTTTCCTTCTTATAATTTTGATTCAGCTCCCACATATGAGTGAGAACATGGAATGAACACAAGCTCAGAAGGAGATGATATTCTTAATAATTACATGTCTTTACTCAGAAGTTTTCTCGTAAGGACAAGAATACATGAATTGAAATAAGCTATGTAAAAGGAATCACCATATCACAATTACCTTATACAAATACAGAAGTAGGATCTTACCCCATTTCATGGAACGTTGATGGAACATTTATGGAATGTTGTTAAGTGCCAGTGAGTCCAGTCTGGCTCATAGCAACCCTATGTACAGTGGAATGAAACACTTCCTGATTCTGTGCCAGGCACATGATCTTATTTATGTTTAAGTCCACGTTGCAGACACTGTGTCAATCCATCTGGTGGAGGGTTTTCCTTTTTCCTTGACTTGCCACTCTCCTAAACATGATGTCTTTCTCCAGGGATTAGTCCCTTCTCACTACATGGCCAAAATATGTCAGATACAATCTAGCCATTCTTGCTTCCAAGGAGCACTCTGGTTGTAGTTCTTCTAGGACAGATCTGTTGGTTCTTTTGGCAGTCCATGATATATTCAATAATTGTCTCCAGCACCATAATTCAAAAGCATCAATTTTTCTCCTGTCTCCCTTGTTCAATGTCCAGCTTTCACAACCATATGATGTGACTGGAAATACCATGACATGAGTCAGGCGCACCTTTGTCTTCAATGTGACTTCTTTACTTTTCAATGCTCTAAAGAGATCTTTTGCCATAGCTTTTCCCAAAGCAATGTGTCTTTTGATTTCTTGACTGCTGTTTCCACCAAGGATAGGAGAGGTTAACACCCTCCTATCATAGAAAGTGCACAATGGGTCAGCAATGTAGTCATGTTGTTCAGCCTAGAGTACCAGTGATCCTAAAGTCCAAAACACAAGCAAAAAAAGAACTTTGGCTTTAGAGGTAACATCTGTCATGTCTGTAGAACTTGATGTATTTTTTGTGCTGTGACACTTGCCAGTTTGATTTCTTGAAATGCTTCACTTTGTGTCCAAAACGATTACTACCTCTGACAACAAAGTTTCTGTCAAAAAGCACTTCTCTGGATTGTAATCCAGCTGCTTCAGAATTGCTCTTACATGCCAGGTCCTTGATATATAACTTCATTTGGTTCTTTTAGCAATCTTGTAAAGTAGATATTGCCATAGCCTTTTTATAAATGAAGAAACCGAGGGCCAGAGTCAGGATGCTCACCCAGCAAGTACACACAGTGGCAACTTCTATCCCAGGTGCATCTGATGTCAATGCCCAGGTTCTAAACCACTATGTTAAACTTCATTCCTGAGTGATTCCATCTGCTGCTGTCTAGGAAAAATAATTCCTTCTTGCCACAGACAATAGAGATTGGAGAAAATGTACTAAGTCTTTCTAATCCTTATATATTACTGATGAGATAATGGAGACCTTTCTGCCTTTATGGTAAAATCAAGGTGCTCATAGTTATTCATAAAACATAGTGGAGGTTTATTTTTGTCTTAAATGCATTTCTTTGCCTAATGCCCCAGTCCATCCATATATGATCTCACACTTCCCAAAAGCAAATGATATTTGGATGACTTACGCAGATTAGGGATAGAGTAGCATGATGAGCTGAGGGAAAAATAAAGGTGTGTGGAGTTGCTGTTACCATAATTAGCATCAGCCAGTTTCCATGTAGTTCCTTCAGTTCCAGAGGTTTCATGTAGGTTGAACTAAGGAGAGGCCAAGTGAACAGCAATAAATAATCAACTCTGTATTCTTATTTCTGCTCCCTAGCAGTGATAGAAATGAAATGAATAATTCCTCTGAGTGGAAATGGTCCATGCTCCAATGGGTTTATGTTAAATTTGAAGTGTCTTCCTTCTCTTGCTTCCTCCTACTTTGGAATCAGTGAAAGCTTTGTCATAAAATATCCTCTTTGTAGCCGGCGTGGTGGCGCATGCCTGTAATCCCAGCGACTCAAGAGATGGAGGCAGGAGGATCGCAAGTTCAAGACCAGAGGCAGTCTGCATAATTTTGTGAGACCCTGTCTCAAAAAGTAAAAAACTGGGCTGGGGGTGCAGCTCAGTGGTACAGCACTTGCAAAGCATGCAAACACTAGGCCCTGGGTTCAACCCTCAGTACTGAAAAAAAAAAAAAGTCCTCTTTGTATTGTGGGATATTTTTCTAGTTTTCAGTTCACTTTTATAGACATCTGCATCACAAGGGATACCATAGGATGAGTGGGAAGAATGGACACCCATGGTAATTTATAGGATTAGCACTGGGAGTGACCCAGTTTGTCTTACAGGTCAACCTTTCAAACTGTTCTTACATCAAAGATGTGCAAGCTGAGGCCAAGGAAGTTCTGGTGACCTACATTCCTAGTTAGAATCAGGTCCATCCCAGAATAAGGTAGTTCCTAGTTCCAGACTTTTCCCTGAACAACTGTATGCTTTTATTTACATTTAATCATCTAATATGCTAAGTCTCAAATAGATTATTTGGGCTTGTAGAATTGCACCTTACTCTCCTTACAGTGTCTACAGCCATATCACCATTGCATTCAATTCCATCTGATCTAGGAAGCTAAGCAGTGTCGGGCCTGGTTAGCCCTTGCATGGGAGACCACCTGGGAATACCAGGTGCTATAGGCTAGGGAGAAGGATCTGGCAGCCCACTCCCAAAGCAACCACCCATCAAAACCCTATGACTAGCAGAGAAGCATAGAGCCGGGAGTGAAAGAGTATTGAGTTGTGTTTTGTTCTGTTGTGTTTAGGGTCACTATGAATCAGACCTGACTCAACAGCACCTAACAACAACAACTACTACTTATCGTAATTTTTAGTGTCTCTCTTTATATAGTTTTCTTGTTTGCTCATACACTTATATGTAATATATATTGAAATTATATATGTCATCAAAGTTTGCTGATAACAGCAGTTTGTCACTTTTATGTGTGGAAGTCTTATTTTCATTTAAGTCCCTTTACCTTCCCAACTTTCAAATATCATTATCTTGAGTTCCAGATGGTGTTAAAATGTTTGTTTCAACCATCTGGATTATATAACTCATGAGAAGCATTGTCTATTATGTATAGCCACATTTCTCCCCCATTTGTCTTCTTTTCTGGTGCTCCAAGATTCCTTCTCCTGTTGTATCTTTCCTATTTGAAAAATAAAAAGCTATTCTTTAAAGGTAGGTCTACTAGCAACAAATTCTTTTATTTTTCATTCATCTGAGAATATCTTTATCTTCCCTTCATTCTTAGAGAATTGCTTGGCTGGATATATAATTTGAGGATGACATTTCTTTATTTTCAGCTTTTGGAAAATGTGCTATTTTCTTCTTGTCTCCATAATTTCAGATGACAAGTTTGTTTCTGTTTGAATTAGTACTCCTTTATGGGTAATGCACTGATTCTCTCTGGATGCTTTCGGGATTTTTTTTTCCACTTTAGTTCTCAAAACACTAATTATGAAATGTCCTGGTGTTAATGTTTTTTTAGGTGGGGGGGTTATCCTATTTTGGGATTCATACTGTCCTCTTCAATCTGTACGCTTGCATTTTTTGCCAGAATTGGAAAATTTTAAGTCATCATTTCTTCTAATAATTTTTCAAACTTACTCCCTTCTTCCTTTCCTTCTGGAACTCTGATGATGTAAATTTTGACTGTTTTATTATTGTATCACAAGTCCCTGAGGCTCTGTTTTTCACTTGTTTTGTTGTATGTTTTTTTTTCTCTGCTGTTCAAATTGAGTAAATTCTATAATTCTGTTGATCTGTCCTTATGTTCACTAACTTAGTCCTCAGTAATTGTCACTTTACTATTGAATCCACTAAGCTTTTATTTTTGATACTGTATTATTTCTACTTTTTAAGTATAACTTATAATTCTTTGCTGAGTTATTCCATCTTTTCATTCATTCCTGAAGAACTTGCAGTTACTTGTTGAAGCATTTTTATGATGGCTGCTTTAAAATTGTGTCAAATTCTACCAACCTGTTTATTTCAGCATTAGTGTTGGTTGGTTGTCATTCTGCATCAAGTTGTGGATTTTCCAACTTTTTGATATGATGAGTAGTTTTTTCTTTTGTATCCTAGACAGTTAGCCATTATGTTAAGAGACTCAGAGTCCCATTAAACTTTTTCCTTTTAGTAGAAAGGCGTCCCTTTTAGGTTTAGTATGTAGATCCTCACCTTATTTTGTGAGCTGTGGTTCCAGTGACAATATCATTTTCAGAGACTGCGTGGTGCTGTTTTGGTCCTCTTGGTTTATTTGGGAGCTGCTCCTGTTGGTACTACCTGGGGGTGGATTGCCTAGATGGGGCCCCTTGATGCCTCTGGTGGGCAGGGGTGGACAAACATCTCCTAGAGACAGCCACTTGTACTAGCCCCCATACTGAAGAGTGGCATTTCCCAAGTGGAGCCTCTTTCTGTGCCAGAGTCCCCTTTGCTGGTGCTGCCAGCCACCTGGTGGCTCTCATTCGAAAGAAAAGGTCTTGGGGTCATTGAGTAGGGACAGGGCTTTTCCTGGCTAATGGCCACTTATGGCCAGCAGTGCTCATCGTCTATCCCCCTTCCTGGTTCTGCTGGTAATTTGCCGGGACTCCTGTTTGATCAGAGGGAGAAGGAAGCTGCCTGGGCTACCTGCTGTTGCTGGGTTTGGGATCTGGAAACACTGAGCCTGAGTCATCTTATGTGGCATAAATAGGGCTTCAAGTCCATGAAACATGGAGTTCAGGATCAGGTGCTGGTTCGCTAGGTTAAAATGCAGAGGGTTTGGGTTGGGTTCAGGTTCAGCTTAAAAATTTTAATCCCATGCGTAGATAGATGAATAAGTTTTTTCAGTTTTTATGTATACTAAAACAGCTAATGACACAAAATCAAACAAACAAAAACAAACATTAAAAGCTGAACCTGAACCAAAGTTTTCACTGAGTTCAGGTTCAGAAGAATTTTTAAAAATACTTTAACTGGAGTGGGTTCAGGGTTTAGGCTTGGTTTGAAACCCTCCTGTCCACACATAGAATTGAAACCAGAACCTGAACCAAACCCGAAAACTCTACATTTTAACATGTTGAACTCGCACCTAAACATGAACCCAATTTTCGTGGATTGGAAGCCTTCATTATAAGGCACCCCATCACCATGGTGTTCCTCTAGCCCTGGTGTTCCTAACCGGTTTACCTTCCTCTTTCAGGCTCTCACATTGCCTCTTGGTTGCCCCTTGTGGCTTCTCTCCCCCCCCCCCCCCCAGATTTTGCATTTATATTTAGCTGAGAGGAGCAGGGAGAAAGTCTATACCATGTTGTCTAGACTGGAAGTCTTGCTCAGGGGCTTTTCTTGGAACTCGTAAGACTGCCCATAATAGAAAAAAAAAATGCATTTGGTTAGTGGCTTTGTTTCAGCAAAAAGTGCACTAGGACTTTACATTCCACCTTTCATAGTTTCCTGTAAACAAAATGGAAACATTTTTTACCCTCTCTCTCTGCCCTTCTCCTTCCTCCTGCTCTGCAATCATGCTGCCACCATGGGATTCAATAAGTGCAAGTCCTCCTGTCTTTAGTAGTGGTGAAGAAGAGTTAAATTAAAGCCTCTGTTTTGGTTTGCCACTCTTGTTGCTGTGGGAAAGTGAGTCAGCAAGTCCTCGATCCTTTGGCTACCACTTCTCCTTTTACCTTCCTCCAAGTTGCTTCTTGTCAACTTCACCAAGTTTAACTTCCCAACCCTGGGAAAATGGGCTTTTAAGAACAGTTGGTCAAATCTCATACATTAAACTCAGGAAGGAGAGACCCTAAGTACTCATGCCTTCTGCTTTGTTTGCTCATTATCCCCCACCTCTTTCAAGACTTTTTCTTTTCTTTTCTGCTAGAGATTGAACCCAGGACCTCACACAATAGGCAATCCCCCATTTCTTTCAGAAACACATAAGCAGATATAGGCCTTTAATGAACAGTTTATAGGAACAGATTGAGGAAAGAATTTGTTTTTGTTTTTTAAAAGATCTATAATTACATTCAGTTAGGGTTGTCACTAAGTGTTCTATAACTTAAGAGGCTCCATTCTTGAGTACATGTGAGCAAAAATCTAAAAAGTACAGGGAAGTTGCTGAGGAAGGTTTTGGGCAAGAGTTCAGAAAAACAAATACCCCTTTCATTTTTAAGGGAAAGGAAACTAAAGGAAATGTTAGAAGTAGTAAATACAACTATATACTATGCAAATGGAATTCTTAAATTCTAAGAAACATCAAAAGATTGACAAATGACTATTTTCTCATTTATTAGGAATTAAAATGTAATTTTATACTGTTACTGGTGAGATGTGGGGAGCACGGCCTGGGATTCTGGCAGCAAAACTTCAGTCTTTGTATTAGGCATACAAATGAATTTATACTTAACACAGAAATTATAGTACAGAATATAGACAAGGCTTTATTTTTTCTCCCTTTATTGGTAAATGCTGGAGCACAGAGTAATACAGCCTTGGCTTTTTCCATTATGCAGCTATTACATCACTTTTGGTTAAACTTTTATCAATTTACAATGTTTATGGAACCCTTTCACTAATACGTAGTGAAACTCATATGCATATTTGAGTTATGTTTCCCATTTTTCCCATGTACTCATGGAGTTGCATTGTTAACACTGAGATTATCCTCTCCCCCTTTATCCCTCCGCTTTGTTTCTCTTCCCCATTCCACCTTCTACCATCTTTGCTTCCCTTTGATAGTTCCCTCTTTCCTTCTTTCTACTCTTTGTATTGTCCTTTTCTTTGCTAAATGTAACCGTGCATTTTTATATATCAATTTACGTATGGGATTTTTTCTTCCTTTAAGTAAGATGCAGCTCCCACATGAGTGAGAACATAAGGTATTTCTCCTTTTGAGCTTGTGTTCATTCACTTAAGATGATATTCTCTAGTTCCATCCATTTTACTGCAAATGAAATTATTTCATTTTTTTATTGCTGAGAAGTATTTCATTGTATATATGTACAATATTTTTTTTATCCATTCTTCTGTTGATGGGTTTCTTGGTTGGTTTTACATCTTTGCTATTGTGAAGAGTGCTGCATTGAATATGGAGATGCAGGTATCTCTGTGGTATGATGACTTGTCTCCCTTTGGCTATATTCCCAGTAATGGTATATATAGGTCATATGGCAGTTCTATTTGTAGTTTTCTGAGGTATCTCCATACTGATTTCCAAATTGGTTGAACCAATTTATAGTCCCAGCAACAGTGTAAGAGGGTTTCTTTTTCTCCACATCCCTGCCAGCATTTGTTATTATTTGTTTTGTTGATCTTGGCCATTCTTCCTGGAGTTAGGTGGAATCTCAGAGTTGTTTTGATTTGCATTACCCTAATGGCTAAGGATATTGAACGTTTTTCCATGTGCTTCTTAGCCTTATGAACTTGTTCATTTGAGAACTGTCTGTTTATTTCCTTTGCACACTTGTGAACTCAGTTATTTGTTGTCTTGGGATTTGTTTTTTTGAGTTCTTTGTGAATTCTCGAAATTGTCCTCTGTCAGATGTGTAGGATGTGAAGACTTTCTCCCATTCAGTGGGCTCTTCCTAAACTCTGTTGATTGTTTCCTTTGCTGTACAAAAGCTTTTCAATTTCATGTAATTCCATTTTTCAATTCTTGGTACAATTTCCTGAGCAATTGGAGTCTTGTTAAAGAAATTCTTTCCTATGCCTATGTGCTGGAGCATATTTCTTATTTTTTCTTGTAGTAGTTTTAAGGCTTCTGGCTTTATGTTGAGGTCTTTTATGCATTTTGAGTTGACTCTTGTGCAAATTGAGAGGTAGAAGTGTTTTCATTTTCTGCAGATGGCTATCCAAGTGTCCCAGCACCAGTTGGTGATGAGGCTATCTTTTCTCCATTTTGCATCCTTAGCCACTTTGTCAAAGATCAGGTGGCTGTAGTTGCATGGGTATATCTCTGGCTCTTCAGTTCTGTTCCATTGGTCATAAGGCTTATTTTTGTGCTAGTACCAAGTTGGTTTTGCTACTTTAGCCCTATAGTATAGTTTAAAGTCAGAAATTGTGATTTCCCTTGCACTGGTTTTGCAACTTAAGATTGTTTTAGCTACATGTGGTCTTTTGTGTTTCCATATGAATTTTTGGATTATTTTTTCTATTCCTGCAAAGTCTGTCATTGGGATTATAATGAGGATTTAATTAAATCTTTAAATTGCTTTTGGTAGTATAGCCACGTTTACAATATTGATTATCCCAATCCATGAGCAGGGGAGATCCTTCCATCTTCTAGTACCCATTGCAATTTCTTTTTTTAATGTTTTAAAGTTTTCCTTGTTGAGATCTTCAGGGTCTTTGGTTAGATTGATTCCTAGGTATTTAAATTTTTGCTGGGCTATCATGAAAGTGACTGGTGACTTAATGTCCTTGTCTTCCTGTTCACAATTGGTATATAGGAAGGCTACAGATTTTCGAGTATTAATTTTGTATCCTGCTACTTTGCTGAATGAGTTAATTAGGTCAAAGAGTTTTCCAGAGGATTTTTTGGGGGGGTCCTTTAGGAAAAGGATCATGTCATCCATGAATAAGAATAATTTGTCCTCTTCCTTGCTAACCTGTATCCCTCTGATTTCTTTCCCTTGTTTGATTTCTCTGGCTAGAACTTCTATCACAATATTGAATAAGATAGGAGAAAGTGGACATCCTTGTCTTGTTCCTGATCTTAGAAAAAATGGTTTCAATTTTTATCCATTTAATATGATATTGGTTGTAGGTCTGTCATAAATGGCCTTTATGATATTGAAGTATTGCCCTATTATACCTATCTTCTCCAGGCTCTTTATCATGGAAGGGTGTTGGACTTTATCAAAGGCCTTCTCAGCATCAATTGAGATGATAATGTTATTTCTGTTTGCAAACCTCTTGTTATGTTGAATTACATTGATTGATTTTTATATGTTGAACCAGCTTTGGATCGGTAGAATGCAGTCCACCTGATCATGGTGTATGATATTTGTTATGTGTTGCTGAATTTAGTTTGCCAGCATTTTGTTGAGAATTTTTGCATCTATGTTCATCAAGGAAATTGGTCTATGGTTTTTTAGAAGTGTTCTTGCCTGGTTTTCATATCAGGGTGATGGTGGTTTCATAGAATGAGTTTGGGAGTGTTGCTTCCTTTTCTACTTTTTGAAATAGTTTGAGGAGAATAGATATTAATTTTTCTTTGAAGGTTTGATAGAATTCTGCTGTGAACCTGTCAGAGCCTGGGCTCTTCTTTGTTGGGAGGCTTTTTATTACCTTCTCTATTTCAGTGGCTGTAATGGGTCTGTTTAGATTTCTCATGTCCTCCAGGCTTAATTTTGGTAATTTAGATGTGTTAATAAATTTATCCATTTCTTCTGTATTTTCATTTTTGGGGGAGTACAGTTTCTCAAAGTATTCCTTGATGATTTTCTATATTTCTTTGTTATTGGTGGTTTTGATTCCATTCTCATCTCTGATTTTTTCAATTTGGGTCTTTTCTTTCTTTCTTTGGTGAGATTGGCTGGGGGAGCATCTCATTTATTAATCTATTCAAAGAACCAGCTCTTAGTCTCATTAATTCTTTGAATTGTGTTTTTAGATTCTAGTTTGGATATCTCTGACTTGATCTTGATAATTTCTGTCTGAGTACTCTTTTGGGGATTGGTTTGTTGTTGGCTTTGTAAAGCATTGAGATGTGTTGTTTAGTTATTTACTTGGGACTTTCCTACCTTATTGATGAAGGTTCTCATGGATATGAACTTCCCTCTTAGAACTACTTTTGCTGTAGCCCATAAATTTTGGTAGGATGCGTTTTCACCCTCATTTGATTGCAGGAATTTTTTAATTTCCACTTTAATTTGTTTGATAATCCATTGATCATTCAGCAGTGTATTATTTGGTCTCCATTAATTTGTAAAATTTCTGAAATTTTTCTTGTTTTTAAGTTCTAATTTTATTGCATTGTGATCTGATAAAGTACAGGGGATGATTTCTGCTTTTTTTGCATTTGTTGACACTATTTTTGTGGACTGAAATGTGGTCTATTTTAGAAAAAATTCCATGTGGTGCTGAACAGAATATGTATTCCTAATCAGATGGATGTAATATTCTGAAGACACCTGTAAGATCCAGTTGGTCTATGGTGCAATTTAAGTTCATCATTTCTCTGTTGATTTTTTGTTTTGATGACTTGTCTCTTGGCAAAGGTAGGGTATTCAAATCTCCCATAATTATTGTGTTTGGTCTGATGTGTTCCTTTAAATTTAAATTTCCAATAAAGTTTGTTTTATGAAGCTAGGTGTCCCTGTATTTGGAGAGTACATATTAAGTAATGTTATGTGTTCCTGGTTGATTTTTCCTTATAGTAATATGTGATGTCCTTCTTTGTCTCTTCACATTAGTTTGGAATTGAAGTCTAATCTGTCTGAAATTAGTATCTCAGCTCCTGCTTTTAAAAAAACTTTCCTCCTGTTTGGTATATTGTTTTCCATCCTTTAACTTTCAATCTTTTATACTCTCTATGGGTTAGGTGTAGGAGAAGGACCTGGCAATCCACTCCCAAGGCAATCCCGAAACAGTCAGCCACTGAAAACCCTGTGAGGGTCGCTATGAGTCGGATACTGACTCAACAGCACCTAACAACAACAACAACATGGGTTAGGTGAGTCTTTTGGATGCCACATATCAAGGGTTTATGTTTTTTAATCCAATTGACCAGTCTGTTTCACTTGATTGGTGAATTAAGACCATTTACATTGAGAGTAATTATTGAGAGGTACTTATTATCATGCATCAATGTGGTACTTATTCCTGGTTTTTGACCCATATTTGGCCTATTTTTTTTCTTAATTTCTTCTGTATTTATTGTTCATTTCTTTGATCTTGTATTTGGGGTTGTCTTACCTCCCCTGTACATGGTATTTCATTAAAGATCCTCTGGAATGCTGGCTTGGTGGCTGCAAATCATTTGAACAAGACAATATTGTGGAATGTCTTGTATTCACCATCTATTTGAAAAGATAACTTCACTGGATAATTTAATCTTGGTTGGCAGTTATTCTTTTTCAGAGCTTGATATCTTTCTAAGCTTTCCTGGCCTTTAATGTTGTTGAGAAGTCTACTGTTATTCTCATGGATTTACCTTTGTAGGTGAGTTGGTGTTTCTCCCTTGCAGCTTTCAGAATAGCTTCTTTGCATCCTAAGTTTAATGTTCCAATTATACTGTGTCATGGAGTGGATCTGTTTTGGTTTACTCTGTTTGGAGTTCTGAATGATTCAGCTGTATAGGTATCTAGCTCTTGCCTTAGATTTTTGAAGTTTTCTTCTGATATTTCTTTGAATAAATTTCCTAATCTTCTTATGTTGTTTTCTGCTCCTTCACGGACCCTCTGAATTCTTAGGTTTTGTTTTCTCATTTTGTCAGAAATGTCTTGAGAATGATGTTGATATTGTTTCATCATTCTCTTGGCATGTGAGTAAATAATATTTTCTATTTTTTGTTCAGTTTCAGCAATCCTGTCTTCAGCTTCATCAGTCCTCAAGACTGAAGATTCTACCATGATGCTGATTTGGTTTAATGATCCTTGTATCTCTAGGATCACTGCTTGTTTTTTTCTTTTCAAGTTTTCAAGTTCTCTGGAGAACCATTCTTCCAAGTGAGCTACCTTTTTGTCAAGTGAATCAATTGATTTCATGGTGGTGTCTTTGAGGTCTTTTAGCATATTTATAAGCAGGGTTCTGAATACTCCTTCAGGCATCTCCAGGAATCTAGTTTCCCTGATATTATCTGTTGAGGTGCTTTGGTCTATAGGATCTATAGGTCTATAGGATCTTCCCATCCAGCATGTCCTTTCTTGTTTCATGTGTTTTTCTGCTGAGGCTTGCCTACTGCTTGGTCTGGGTGCTAGATCATACCTCCTCAATGTATAACGAGATTCTCTCCCTAGTATTCTCTTGAGTTTGGGTGTTGATTAGTTGTTGGCACTTCTGTCTTCCTCCCCTACCCCATAGTTTGCAGCTTCAATGTCCAGTGCCTAGCTCCTGCTGCAAACTCTGCATTCAGCACTGTGCCCTCAGTTTCTGTCCATCCCCTGTGTTGCCAGCCCCCAATTGGTCCTCAGCCTAAACCATGTGTCTTAGGCTCCCTAGACCATGGCACTACTTCTCCATGTCACAAGCCCTACCAGGCTTCAGATGTACCTTATTCTGAGCAAGCTCTCCTAGGCTCAGGGAACCAGCAGTGCCTGCTGCTTTTCACTGTGCCCTGGACTCTCCACACCTCAATTTCCTTCTCTCCAGCTCATGGTTCCAATGGTACCAGGGGCCAGGATGGCAACGAGGGGCTAAAAAACAAAAAAGAAAAGAAAAACAAAACAAAACAACAACAACAACAACAACAAAAAACCACCACTCACACACTCACAGACCCCCCCAGGTCTGAGACCCTAAAGTGGGCCTATATCATTTGGTCTCTTCCCTGGAAAATCCTGGAGACCTTCACTTTGACTGCCTTCCCTCCTACCAGCCATGATCATCTGAGAGGGCCCCACCACGCTTTCCTCAGCCATGCATCTTTGCTAGGGGCCTCACAGTACCTCCTTCCTGCCTCTTGCTGTCAGGGAAAGCCATGCTGGATCTTTGTTCAGCTGTGTCCCTGCTGGTGCCTCCACCTACAGTCCAATTTTCATTGTTCTCTGGTATAAAATTACCTGACAGGTAGTGACAACATTACTTTGAGATTTCTCAATTCTACCACATTGGAATGGATTTTCTTTATATGTTCTCTCACTGAAAGCCAGCAGATCTGAGGGAGAGGTCTCTGCATAGCATCCCTCTGTTGGAGATGATGTCAGGATGTCCACGCCACTCTCTTGAGATGGACTGGGTTTCAGAGTACACTCAGAGACCTGCCCTGCAGGGTGTACCATCAGTGCTGCGCCAGCAGGCTGATGGCATGTAGCCTCCAGTCATTTTGGGGCTTGTGCTCCCCCACAGAGCTTGGACCACCAAGGTCTCACATCAGAGTGTGCAGCCCAAACTGTGGTGGCAGATGGTGGTGAGTTGAGTCTCTGATCCCACCCCAACTGGCACATCCTCACTTTAGGGTTCACTCACTGTTCACACACTGCAGTGGGCAGGATGATGGCATGTCACCCCCAGTAGATCTGAAGCCTGCAACTCCTACATGGGACTCATACCACACTCTAATCCTATCACAAAGTGTGCAAATAGGACTTCTGTGGCAGGGAGATGGCAGATTGTGTTTGTGTGACACAAATCATGCTTCTTGTCCCCAGGGCTGACTAACCAAACTCAATCCATGAAAAATGCCACAGTGCCTTGTCAGCAGGATGTTGGTGGTTTTCCAGGGCTGTGCTCCACAGTAGACCTGAGCCCTAGGCTCCTGTATGGAATTTTCCCTGCACTGTGTGCTCTCTGTGCTCTGTGGACAGGATGATAAGGCATCATCTATGGCACTTTCTCAGGTGCATCTCTGGTTTGGACTCCCCCCGCCAACTCTTTCTCCAAACTCTCTCCATGGTCTGTGCAACCCACATTGTGCTGCTGAAATTGTTGGTGGGTTTCTTGGTTGCTGTGTTCTGTAAAGGTACTAATTTTCTCTTCATGCTGTGACAAAGTTCCACATTTCTGATGGTGAGCTCTTCGACCTGTTGTGCTGATTCCTTCTCTCTCTTTTTAAAAAATTTTTCTATAGTTGATGCTAGCTACCTTGCTCTGTATTTCTTTACTCCTCTCTCCTATCTTACTTTTTTACTCTATCTGTTCAGTATGAATTTTAAACCATTATACAAGCTGTCCTACTTCTCCAAGTCTCAAGGCAGATGTTATCTGTCCACCATCTTCTCTTTCTTCTGGCAAGGTTTATTAAAGGATAGTACACCATTAATGAATTATTACTCAGCAAACTGAGGCACCTTGAGAAGTTTAGGTAGCCCTGAAAAGGAAGTTGGAGAAAACTGGATTAGCATGGGCAATGCCTGAGGACTGTGATGTTTCAAAGTAGAAAAACTTGATTATTCTCTTCCTGGAATTTATGTGTGAATGGAAATGCTTTAAAATATTCTGGGGTAGAGAAGTACTCATAGCACAGAATAAAATTGCAGTTACCTAGGACTTTGAGAGATAAACTGCATCTTAAATTATTTTAGGTGCAAAGTTACTTATTTCTTCAAATTTTTATTTTAATATTTATGGAGTGAGAGAAATGGCTCACCAAAGATGTCCACATCCTTTTCTCTGGAACCTGTGAATGTTGTTACTGTGGTTGTTAGGTGCTGTGGAATCAAATCTGACTCGTATCAACTCTGTTTACAACAGAACGAAGATTACTTAACAGTGCCATGCACACAGTCTTTTTATATTTGAGCCCATTGTTGAAGCCACTATGTTTCTTCTCATTTTGAATCATGCCACATCAGCAAAAGGAGGTCCCAGGGGTTTTACTCCAGTCCCATCATTAAGGTACACTCTACTTTGAGGCGGCAGCTCTTCCCCATCATCTCTTGAATGCCTTCCAGTCTGGGGCGTGCTCATTTTTTAGTACTGTATTTGATAGTGGTTCTCTGCTATCTATATGATTTTAAATGACTAATTGTTTCAGGAGTAGGCTGCTGGGTTCTTCTCCCTAGTCTGTCTTAGTCTGGAAGCACAGGTGAAAGCTGTCCACCATAGGTGGCCCTAATGGTATCTGAGACACTGATGGCATAGCTTTCAGCATCATAGCAACATGCAAGCCCCCACAGCACAAGTTGATAGACATGGGGAATCTTTGAATATATAATCTTATATGAGACTTTATGGATATGATTAAGGACCTTGGGATTTGGAGATAATACCTCATGTTTAGTTTTGGAGGTGGAGGAATGGTACATGACCCATGGAACATTGCCGCCTCTGGAAGCTGGGAAAGTCAAAGAAACAGATTCTTCCCTAGATCCTCCAGGAGGAAACTCAGCTCTCCCAGCACATGGATTCTAACCCAGTGACAACTAGGTCACAATACTGACATCCTGACCTATAAGATAACAAACTTGAGGTGTTTTGAACCACTAAGTTTGTGATGGGCCTGAAGCTGTAGCACTGTGGCAGCCGATCCTGTCAGATCTTGGAAGCTAAGCAGGGTTGGGCCTGGTTAGTACTTGGATAGGAGACCACCTGGGAACACCAGATACTATAGGCTTGGGAGAAGGACCTGGCAACCCACTCCCAAAATTCAATCCGCCATTAGGCAATCCCAAAACAATCAGCTATTGAAATCCCCAGGAGGGTCACTATGAGTCAGACATGACTTGATGGCACCTAACAACAACAACAAAGTTTTTGATAATTTGTATGGCAGTGATAGAAAATTAATGCTGATACTCATGTTTTTAAGGTTGTTGTTGGTCACCTCGTATAACTTTCTACATAAAAAAATCATCTACATCATGGATTTTGTTCCAGGGTGACATTTGACAATGTTTGGAGATATTTTTGATTTTCACAACTATGGGGGTTTTATTGGCATGTAGCAGGTAGAGACCAGGGATCCTACTAATCATCTTATAATGGAAAGGCCAGCCCTCCACAACATATAATTATCCACTCACAAGTGTCATTAGTGACCAGGTGGAGAAACCTTCAACTTTGGTATACATACTCAAAGCTTACAGGAAAATGAGGCCTACTATGCAGTTTTCTCTAAATTGTCTGCATAGTCTAGAACTTCACTGTCCAATAGAGTGGGTGTTAGGCACATGTGGCTATTTAAATTTAAATTTAAAAGCTCACTTTCTCAGTTGCATTCATTGTATTTCAAATCCTTACTAGCTGCCTGGGCTTAGTGGCTGTCGTATTGGGTAGTATGATACACAATATTTCTAGTTTTGCAGAAAGTTCTGTTGGGTAGTGCTGGTAGAGCTTGCTACCTAAAGTGTTGTACATGGACCAGTAACATCAGCATCACTTGGGAGCTGTTAGAAATGCAGATTCTATTCAAACATAAATCACTGAACTAACCTTCCTTCCTTTCCTCATTTTTTTCTATGCTGGGGATCCAATCTCAGGGTTTCACATATGCTAGGCAAGCACTTTACCACTGAGCTACACCCCCAGCCCTCCTTCCTCCAAATTTTAAGTCATAGTTCAATATGTTTCTTAAATGTTCGTGTAGTACGGACCTCAAATGAAGAGGTCCGTAAAGCCATGAAACACATGAAAAAATGCTCAACATCCCTAGCC